>JADLZK010010458.1:0-275561 GCA_015847255.1 Hyparrhenia diplandra | reverse complement strand
TAAGAAAGATTGGGCCTGGCCCAATCGTCTTTTTTTCCTTTTTTTTCAATTCTTTTTTAAAAAAAAAAAACAGAAGGATTGCGAGATACTCTCACTGGGCTCCGTCCATTTTATTTTAACCATTCGTCTTATTTATTTATTTTTAAATATTATTTATTTTATAACTTATTTTTATCATTAGAGGTAATTGAATTATAATTTATTTGTTTTATAATTTGCTAAAATAATTTGAATAGAACTAATGGTCAAACACGAGTCGTCCGTGGATCTACACCCCAGGCTGCAGCCGGGGTTGTGGTGCAGAATTCTCTTAGAAGTGACTATGTTTAGCCTAAGATAGTTATGCAAATATAGAGTTAGCTCTTCCTGATGCAGCTTAAAAGTTTCTCATACTAGTTTTAGCCCCCTTTGAGGTGTTTCTAGATCCGGTCACTGTCACGATCACGTACCCATCAGATGTCAATGGTGTAGACCGTGTCCAGCTCCTCAACGTCGACCCAACGCAGTGGGCCGGTTGCTTCACGGTTGTCCATCACGAGCACATGCATCTGATTCTGATCACCGCCGCAGCAGATGAACCGGTAGGCGAAGCAGACGACGGCGTGCCACCCAACCCCGTCGTAGAGTTCCTTGCTCTTACGCCTATCATCCTCGCTCCGGCCGCACCCGCGGTACACCAAGGCGTCGTCGCGGGCGGCGTCGAAGCAGCTGTACCACGGGCACACCCACAGCACGCCGACGCAGGGGCCATCTCTGTCCAGCAGCGCCGCCACGCGCTCCGGGGAAAGTAGTAGTCCGCCGCCGTCAGAACCGGCGGCGTTCCACCGGTGCATCTGCCACGAGCGCAGTGGCACACACGGTGGTGGTGCGTCGTCGTCGTCGTCGAAGGTGGTGGTCGCCGCCGGCACGCCCCCCATCTTGTGTATCTTGGCCAGGGACATCGTCCACTTTGGCCCCATTGGCAGGCGTCCAGATGCCGCTGAGACGGCACTCTGGGAGAAGCCAGCTATCGGGTGCCGCTGCCCTGAACTTGGACGACGTCGTCGTCGTACCCTCCTCCTTGTCGTCATGCTTCAGCCGGTGGACCGCCTCCACGCAAACAGTGCAGGCGACGAGAGCACAAGTATCTGCATGCCATGTCAGCACGCCAACAAGAAACACTTTTTTTTAGCAAAGAACGAGAAACACTTTCTACATGAGATTGAGATGACAGACACATGTCAGCCTGGGCATTCGGTAGAAACCGAAAATTCGGTTCGGTTCGGTAGAAAAGTAGTTCGGTTCCCAAGAAACCACAACCGATCGGTTAGTCAAAATCTCAAAAACCGACCAATTCAGTTTCAGTTTTTAATTTCGGTTTTCATCGGAAAAACCGAGCAGCACAACAGACCAACCTCCGTCGGACGAAAATCGTTGTTGGACTCCCACCGCCTTCGCCCGGCCGGTTGCTGCTCCGCTACTCGATGGGGGGCTCTCGGCTGCTCCCGCCTCCACAGCTCCCGCCCGTCGCCCGCCCTCTTCAACATGTCGCGCCGCCCCCAGTCCTCCTCTTCAACACGTCGCGCCGCCCGCCCCCTCTCCTACGTCGCGCCCACCGGCCGGGGGGGTAGTGCCGCCGCCCCTCTTCTCTAGGTCGCGCCGCCATCTCGGGCTAGGGTTACGGGGAGTTGCGGCGGCGGAGTGAGAGCGAAAGTGCACGTGGATTGGGTCGGGTCGCCGAGGATGGGATCGGTGTGGACTGGACCGCCTGCTGGTGGGCTCTTGGATCTTGGGCTCGTTTCGTTTATGCGCACTCACCGGTGTTCGGTTATTACGGTATTTCGGTTCGGTTTGAGGTAGAAACCGACGCCCACACGAACACCGAACTGTGAAAAAAGCGAAAACCGATACCGAACCGAAATACCAAAACCGAGATTTCAGTTCGGTTTCGGTTCGGTTGATTCGGTTCGGTTCGGTTTTTCGGTGAAAAAAAACCCAGGCTGACATGTAGTCCGGCACAGCACAGACACCAACCCGGTACTCGCTGCTCCAAGGTTTGGCCCAGGCAATGCTCGAAGGTCCTGTGCTTTATTTCTGGCCCAATGGGCTTCCCAAGAGCCGTACAGTCCAATCTGAATGTGTTGCGCCAGCTCCACGCGGCTAGGATCTTCTCGGCCTCGGTGAAATTTCCTGTCCGGAGCGAACAAGGCCCCTGATGAAGAAAACCATTAGGATCACAAAAGCCTGTAAAACAGATCAAACTACCTATTGAGCAAGAGAACATGGATCGATCTATAGAGCAGTAAACCCAAGAGGTACCAAAGCGAAAGATTTGCTGTTGAAGCGAGCACATTGTGTCTGTGATGCTCCGTAAATCCGTATTCTCAAATTTTACAACTATTTTAATATTAATTTTTCAATCATAAAAAAACTCGACCCACGAACCAAGACTAGTCCCGGGCATTTTTTTAAAAAAGACCTTCTCACGCGGTCGAGAAAACCCACTTATTGGACCCCCCCCACCCTGACACAAGGGCACCTTTACTTTTTCAATTGAGAACCGGATCGGGAATATTGTGTCAATTTTATTTTGGCCATGAGAGTTGCACAATTAATGAAGAGGTTTTTTTCCATCTTTCGAAATATGCCAATTATACAATGTATTTTTAATCACTTTTCATGTCCCCATATCAATTATGTTGTGGATTTCATTATGAAATTAAGATATAACCAAATATAAACATTTATGAGCTTATTTTGTTATTTATCAATCATAAAATTTCATGAATGATTTTGATTAATATTGTGTATAATTTTATTTTGTAGCATGTTAAAGTTGCAACAGCTCCGCCATGCCATTGGTGGCATATATCGACAATGAGGCCATATGGGGCGACGATCGATATTGTTGGACGATGATGAGGGCGGTGACAGCATGACGGCGAGGGGCACTGCATGACAACGACAACGAGGAGGGCCACGGCATGGGGCATGGGGTGCTGATGATGCATGACGTGCCCGCGACATGACGATGATAGAGGACTTCATGCTTCCAGAAACAATTAATGCCATTGTGTACGGGACACCCAACGGCGCCGCACGACGATGATGGAGGGAGCTCGGTTCTACACGTAACGTAATGGAGATACATATATGTGTACTATATATATGGAATATTTGATTGAAATGAGAACATGGCGTGGCTTGTTTGTTTGATATGCCAGTGGTACGGCGGCATCGTACTCGTGTTTCGATTGTTGAGACTTGAGAGCCTCCAGGTTTTCGAAAAAATTATTGAAAGCCTCCAGGCATTGATAGGAGTGATCGTCGGGTCGAAAGTATAGAAGTTGCACTGCATGCACGCACACGTACGCATATGCATGCATGCATGCCCAACAAATAAACATCTTGTTTGTTCGCTTGCTTGATTTTGCATGACGCCGAACGGTGGCATGTCATCACGTCACGTGATGGTTTTCATTTCGGATAGCGCATGGTGCTTCCGTGAAGGCTTGGCTGGACCTCAACATGCATGTCCACAGGTTATATATCATGCGCATGGTGTTGTTCGGATAGTGCTGCCGTCAAGGAAAAACCACTTGTCCACTTGCAGCCCGACAACTGCATTAGGGCAGTCCCAATGACTTATTTATGATGATGTTTTCTATGCCTCTTAATTATATTTTGACACAGCTCAGTTTTTTTTTTGCTAACATGGCAAAAGATTTAATGAAGAGAGAACACAAAATGGAGAAAATATTTCTTCTCGAGGGGAACAAAGTCGACGCTAGCGTGCATCGATACACCAAGAAACCAGGCAAACGTCGTTGGGAAGACTCGAGTAGTTTCATACGGATCGATCCAGTGCGTCACCGCCGTGGCCTTGCCATTTTCCAGGGAAAGCGGATGGCCGTGGCGGCGCCCCAATACCGCGGGCCTGACTCACGTCGGGGTTCTGATCGGCGTCGCAGTCCTCTCTACCACTGGTGATCAGAGTCAGGCGGGGGCCGTGGCGCTAGCTCCCGTCCTCCACCCCTTGGCAGCATCCTCCACCCCTCGGAGCCGGCATGGATTTGGCCCCCTAGCTTGGGTGGATCCCAACGACGGCGGCGACAACCCCAACCCCCAACCGATCCTTGACGCGTCGTCGGTGGAGAAGGCGATCGAAGGCGACAGAGTCCCCGTGCGCGCGGCTGAGTACGTAGCTATACTACACCGTACGGTGCGGAGGCGTTCTTGCTCAAAACTTGCCGGCCGGCAGCTGGCGCTGTGGTTCACGATCACGGCGGCTGAGGCCTGCGCGCGCCTTTGCCTCCTGCGCCCGACGTCGTCGTCGTCTACATGCATTATGTGACCATGCATGCCTTCGGCAGCCCGACGTCGTCGTTTGACTTTTGACAACAAGTTTGACCACTCAAAAATGCAAAATATCACTTTTTTTGCATGCATTATATAAGTTCTTAAAGACCATGCAATGCAAATTTTTTTGAATAAGGCCAATGGTCAAACTTGGCACTAATAATTAATATATAGACGAAGGAGAGAAAAGAGCAGAACTGTACCTCATCAATGGGACAAGGCATCAGCCGCGAATGCAAGAAGCGGGGCGCTGGCGGTGGCAGCTGCGGCTGCTTCCAGTGAATCAAGCGGACGGCCCCACCAACTCCTCCCTTCTCCATCTCCGGAACGTTGCTGTGCGTGCAAGCGGCCGCTAGCTAACCCCACCTGCAGTGGCTGGTCGGCATGCATGCATGCACACCGCACCGTCGTACCTGCTGGCCGGACTGTGAGAGGCCGGAGAGGGTGGCGAAGGCGGAGGGGAGGGGAGGGCTGCGCCGCGCGCTCGCTAGCTTTACGTCGCGCGCTGTCGAGCCAGGGTTACGCGGGGATACAATACAATCGAGGAAATGGAGCACAGCCTTGTTCGAGGCAGTTCATATAGGTCGTGTTACATGATGTATATCTCGGTGATATTGTCACCATAGTCGGTTGGCATAGGCTAGCTGATATGTTAGTTATTATCTTGTAACCATGACATCCTGTAACACAAGTAGATATTCGGTTGTAATCTGACTTGCCTTGTAAGCCAAGCCGGGCGTTTCCCGTGCCCATATAATTAACATGCAATCGCGACCCTGAACCGGGTATCCCGTTCCCCTCCTTTCTACATGGTATTCAGAGCCTAAATTCCTCACGGAAAACTCATGGCGTTCCAATCTACTTCCGTTGCATCCGCAGTCATGGCCCTCGGCTTATTCCCCGTCGGCCGAAGAAGCTGAACCGCAACAACTTCCAAGGGTGGAAGGCTCAGCTCCTCTCGGCGGCGGAGGTTGCGAGATGGCATCGATCCGATGGTCGTCCCCACCGAGAAGTTTCTTCCTCCAAAGGAAGGCACTTCCGCCGATGGCAAGAAGGAGCCACCGGTGCTCAATCCTGAGTATGCCAAGTGGGTTGCAAAGGATCGCCAAGTTACGAGCTACTTGCCGACCAATCTCTCAAAGAGATGCTTGGCCATGTCACCACGGCGTCCACCGCTTGGCTGCATGGGCCATCATCGGGGATTTTTCATCCTAGTCAAGGGCGCGCATCATCGGTACAAGGATGGCGCTGCAATCGCTTCCAAGGGCTCGCCGTGCCCGTCGCCGAGTACTACTCCAAGATGAAGTCCCTCGCCGATGATATGGCGGCGGGGGACGAAAGCTAGATGATGAAGAGCGGTGTCGTATATCCTCACCGGTCTTGATGCTTGAGTACAACCCTGTCGTGGTCGCCATCTCGGCACGTGTTGAACCCATCTCGGTGGGAGATGCGGACACGCCTGATCTCGTTCGAGCAACGCATGGAAATCCACGGCGATGGACAACGGTCCTCCGTGGAACCCGGCGGCCAAAGGTGGTCGTGGAAACGCGGCAACAACAACCCCCGTGGTGGAGGCCGCGGCGGCAATGGTCGCGGTGGCCGGACGACATGGGGAGGAGGACGCCTCGGTGCTCGTCCCAAGGGGACATTCCGGCCCGGGGCTCATCCGCCGACCTGGCGGGAAGGAAGGGCACCCGGCCTACCGTGCTTCAAGAGGGAATGATGCCTCCTATCAAGGAGGTCCTCCCGAAGAGAGTGGCATCGGCTACCGGTTCATATGGCGTTGACATGAACTAGTACGTCGACTCGGTGCCACGCATCATATCACCGAGAGCTTGACAAGGCGACGATCGAGGGGCGATACAATGGCGGCGATCGAGGTTCATGCCGCCAATGGAACAGTATGGAGATCGAATCTATTGGTCACGATGCGTTACATTCCCCTCTACCGGTAGTCTACATCTAAATAATATCTTGCATGTTCCATACAAATAAGAATCTAGTTTACGTCAATCGCTTAACTCGTGATAACGATGTGTTCATTGAGTTTCATCCAAATCATTTTTCTATCAAGGAACAGGAGACAAAGAAAATCCTCCACAAAGGCAGATGTGAAGGAGGTCTTTATCCTTTAAAGCTCTCAAGCAAGCAAGCTCTCGGTGTCGCCAAGCCCCCTAGCTCCCCTCACGGCACGCTAGGCTAGGTCATGCCTCCACTACCATTGAGCAAGTCATCGGTCGTCATAGTCTTCCCTTTGTTAGAGAGTCCAATAAAAATGTATGCAATGCTTGCCGCCAAGGCAAGAGTCATCGGGCCAGCCTTATGCTCGTTCTACTAGTGTGTCATCCAAACCTTTGGATCTTGTGTTCTCGATGTTTGGGGCCCTGCTCCACATCGAGCATTAAATAGATGATTATAGATGATTATAGTAAGTACGTGTGGATTTATCTTTTGCGTCACAAGTCTGAGGTTTTTCAATGTTTTCGTGATTTTCAAAACCTCGATTTGACACAAAAATTCGAGCTATTCAAACAGATTGGGGTGGGGAATATCAGTCTTTGAACTCCTTCTTTAAGCGAGTTGGGATAGATCACCATGTTTCATGTCCCTATGCCCATCAACAAAACGGATCCGCAGAGCGCAAGCATAGACACATAGTTGAGATGGGACTCTCTCTTTTATCTCATGCCTCGGTACCCTTAAAGTTCTGGGATGAGGCATTCCTTACTGTTGTCTTCCTCATTAACCGGCTTCCATCCAAAGTAATTAGCAATGATACTCCCTATGAGCGCATCCATGGCAAAGCACCAGATTATAGCTTCCTCAGAACTTTCGGTTGTGCAGTGTGGCCGAACCTTCGACCTTATAACCAGCGCAAACTTCAATATAGATCCAAGCGCTGCGTGTTCTTGGGATATAGTAACATGCACAAGGGGTTCAAGTGTCTAGATCCAACAGAGGGTCGGGTCTATATTTCACGAGATGTTGTCTTTGACGAAAACATCTTTCTGTTTGCTAGTATGAGCCCCAATGCCGGTGCACGCCTTAGAGCTGAGATTGCTCTCCTTCCTTCTTCTCTCCTTGACCCTACTAGTAGCTTTGGGGATGCAACTATTTGTGATCAATTTACATCTCCACCTGGGTCTACTAATGCTTCTTCCAGTGCACCTCAGGTGACTCCAGGCAACGGGCAAGCAATCAGTGAAAACGGTGCACAAATTGATGCACCCAATCGTTATTTCATGTGCAGGTCAGATGAGGACAACGGCGGGCGACACGATCTTGATTCGGTCTTTGCCAGATCCTGCCCGATGATCCTCGGGATCGCGGCTGGATTCGACGGCGCTGTCACGGGTCTTTGGCAGCTCCAGCGTCGTGGGCGGCAGCGGCGGATCTTCTCTGCCGTCTACTCCCTCTCCGCCGACGGCCCACATCGCCGCCGTTGTCACAACCTCATCCGAGTGCTGCTGGAATCTCTGGATCGGGATCGTCTACACCATCTGCTCCTGTGGTCTCGCCTCAACAGCGTCCTGTCACTCGCCTCATGCAAGGAATCAGTAAGCCCAAAACTTATACCGATGGGACTGTGCGCTGGTGCAACTTTGCTACTCCTGCTGCAGGTGAACCACGTACAGTTGATGAGGCCTTTGGTGACAAGCGTTGGGTTGTTGCAATGGACACCGAGTATCAAGCCTTGATGAAGAATAAGACATGGAAACTTGTTCCTCGACCCAAGGGCAAAAACATCATAGGATGCAAGTGGGTTTATAAAGTGAAGCGAAAAGCAGATGGAAGTATTGATCGGCATAAGGCACGGTTGGTTGCCAAGGGTTACAAGCAGCGTTATGGGATTGACTATGAGGACACATTTAGTCCCGTTGTCAAAGCAGCTACCATCCGTCTCATTCTGTCACTTGCAGTGTCGAGTGGGTGGTCTCTCCGTCAATTGGATGTTCAAAATGCTTTCCTCCATGGCGTGCTTGATGAGGAGGTTTACATGCATCAACCACCCGGGTACGCGGACAAGGTACATCCTTCATATGTTTGCAAATTGGACAAAGCTCTTTATGGCTTGAAGCAAGCTCCTCGAGCGTGGCATGCACGGTTATGTGACAAATTGATCAAGCTTGGGTTTGTTCCATCAAAAGCAGATGCTTCGCTGTTTTATTATCACAAGCATGGGTACACAATGTTTGTTTTGGTGTACGTCGACGATATCATAGTGGCCAGTTCGTCCCCTCTGGCCACCGATGCTCTACTCAAGGATTTGCAACATGAATTTGCTCTTAAAGATTTGGGTGATCTCCACTTTTTCCTTGGCATTGAAGTTAAGCGGTTGGAGGACGGTCTCTTACTGTCTCAGGAGCGGTATGCATCTGATATCCTCTCCAGGGCAGGTATGCAACATTGTAAGCCAGTTGATACATCGATGTGCACTTCAGAGAAGTTAAGTCTCACGGTGGGTGACAAGCTTGGAGCTGAGGATTCATCCAGATACCGTAGCATGGTTGGGGCACTCCAGTATTTGACACTTACACGTCCTGACATCTCGTTTGCAGTCAACAAAGTCTGTCACTTCCTTCACTGTCCTACCACGGTTCACTGGATTGCTGTGAAACGCATTATGCGTTATGTTCAGGGCACTCTTAGTCATGGACTGAATATTCGGAGATCCAGTTCTCGTATGGTGAGTGCTTTTTCCGACGCCGACTGGGCTGGGTGCCCTGATGATCGTCGCTCTACTGGGGGCTTTGCAGTTTTCTTTGGCAGCAATCTCATCTCCTGGAGTGCACGTAAGCAAGCAACGGTCTCTTGTTCTAGTACTGAAGCGGAGTATAAATCTCTTGCTAATGCAACGGCCGAGCTCATGTGGGTGCAACAATTGTTGACTGAACTCAAGGTTCGACATCCTGTTGTGGCTCGTCTCTGGTGTGACAATCTCGGTGCTACGTATCTCTCAGCCAATCCGGTGTTCCATGCTCGCACCAAGCACATCGAGATAGATTTCCATTTTGTCAGAGAACGTGTTGCTCATAAACTTCTCGACATTCGGTTCATTAACACACATGATCAGTTGGCCGATGGTTTCACTAAACCGTTATCAGCAGCTAAGATGAAGCAATTTCGGTTCAATCTCAACCTCTTAAGTGGCTGAGATTGAGGGGGAGTGTTAGATGATGTATATCTCGGTGATATTGTCACCATAGTCGGTTGGGATAGGCTACCTGATATGTTAGTTATTATCTTGTAACCATGACATCTTGTAACACAAGTAGATAGATCTTGTATTCGGTTGTAATCTGACTTGCCTTGTAAGCCAAGCCGGGGGCGTTTCCCGTGCCCATATAACATGCAACCGGGACCCTGAACCGGGTATCCCGTTCCCCTCCTTTCTACAGGTCGAACAACTCAACCGAAGAGAGAGCTTTTTATTCTTCTCTTTCTTTCTTGGCAGACAAAGCTATTTATTATTTGTTCTAGCCCAATAATACAATCAAGCACAACAATGGGAGCCATGACGGCATCACCGTTGTGTCTCGACCCCAACCAAGCGCGTTGCATTGAGCTCCTCCACATGAACACCCAGCGCGGTGGGCCAGTCTTGTGATGGTTGTCCAGCGCGAGCACATGAACGATGCATCTCCTCGCCGCAGAATCGATCGGTACTCGAAGCAGACGACGGCGTGCCACCCGACCGGCCACCGCCGGCCGGTGGTAGTGTAGAGCTAGCTCTTGCACCTGTCATCTTGGCTCCTGCCGCTGCCGCACACCGCGGTACACCAACAGCCGGGCTTGCGCAGCAGAAATGGAGTGAGCTTGGCTCACCATCTTGGGCCAGATGAGAGTGTGGGGAGAAGATGTGGGCCACAAAAGAGAAGGTGATGGAGGGGCCAGAAACAAAGAGAGGAGAGTTTTTTTTCTTTTTTTTTCTCAAAAGCAAAACAAACCAAATTGAAAAACAGTTTGATATCTAAATGGACCCCTAGAGCATCTCCAAGAACCTAACTTCACTCTCTAAATATCTATTTAGACAGTCATTTGCATAAACATCATTTTTTATATATTTTTCCAGTCTACAACAGTTATATGAATAATCATTTAGACAAAGTGTTGTACCTAGGGTAGTTTTTCAATCAAATATCTATTATTGACATTTAGGAAGGATTTAGAGAGTCTCTTTTCAAGGAAAAAAAAAAAAAAAAAAATACAGGGCCCATTTGACACCATTTCTAAGCGCACACACGAAGAAGGCCATTTTGGTGGCTGCCACGGGTTGGGCCAAGAAAGGCGCAACTTAGGTTAGGTGGAGATTCAAGTTGTTCGGCCTTACGACTACTTCCTTTTCATTTTTTTTTGCTGACTATTTCTATTTCATTGCACGAACACGATCCGTTGGTATTAACCGTGGCAGGGCGAGTTTCATGTGAGCGTGTCGCATGTGCTGAAACTGGCCTACGGAGTCAACCACAGACGAAGGCGACCGGTGAACTTTATCAGCAAGAAATCTACTGTAAAAGCCAATTTCTTCACAACAACTGGTAGACGTTTTGGGAATTGGGAGTCAAGGCGAGACGAGAGCAAGCCAGATCACACCGCACCTCGTGCATGACCCTTCTTGTAGCCACATACTGACGTAACTCCATTTGGTCGAGGAGCTATACATGACTTGCCTAAAGTATTTTAACACTAAATAAATACTGTTAGATTCTTATATACATATTTTATAATACCTATGGCTGTTGGTGGATATTCATATTTTATATCTAAATCCACACCAATGTTAAATGGAGAGGGTATGGGTAAACAATTAACTATCCATTAGAAATGGGGAGGGTAGGGTGTGGGGATTAAACTATTTATCCATTATATATACATAGTATTTAGTATAAAATAATTATCCATTGAATATGGGTAGAAATGGGGAGGTATTAGAAATGTTGATTATTGGAAAACAACTTCACGAGGAACTCTCTAGGTGAAAATGAGCTATTTTGAAAAGTTATTTGACAAAATAGTTTCATCAACAACTTATATGAGAGAGAAATAAATGAGAGAGCTGGAATAAGCTACTTTTTTCCAGCTCTCTCACTTAATTCCTTTGAGAGAGGGGAAGAAAAAACATCTTCACCCATGAAGCTGTTTTTGAAAAAGGGTGTTTGGCAAAAAAAAGAAAAAAAAAACTCACAATGAAGCTGTTGTAAATTGTGCCAAATATGTGTTTATATTTTTTACAAATTGAATTAAACATTTCACAAATGGAGGTAGACTTGCATTTTGTTTCTAGACAGATCGAGTTAAATTGAATTAAACTTAGATTCCGCCCGTATTTAATTTAATTACGAAGAGAATATATAGTGAAGCTCATCACTTTCACGAGGTTTATTTAACACGTCACGTGAAGATCGAGCTCAACTTGGTCGTGGCGGGTTCCATGCATATTATCTGTGTAACGGAAGTGACGACTATTGAAAGAGACAAGATTCAACCATCTTTTAATTTGCAAGGAAATATACGAACCTTCTTCTTTCCTTCCTTTTTTTTTATTAAGAGCAAAAAGATTGTGGTTCGGACTGTGTGTATATGTGACATGGTCAAAAGTCGTTACTCTGAGTGTGAGATAAACGGCGACCACCGCTAGAGCATCAAGAAGACAACAAATCAAGACGGCCTAGCCAAACGTTGTGTTTTTGCCAGGGCTAAAATGGTAATAATAGAGATAATTTTAGAAAAAAAAAATGGCCATATACCTCCACTGCATTTTTTTCCAGGGCCATGTAGATAATTGTCCCCATAAAAAATAGCTAAAGCAAACAAGTTTTTTTTCCCCGCGAGACACCGTTTACACTTTGCACCACTAATTCCAGATGAAAGCAACTAAAGCTTGATAAAAATAGCAAACTGGCAGTTGCCAAGCTGAGGTCATCAATTCAACACCATATATGCCTGAGCACGTAATGCTGTGAAATGATCATGAGCTAGTTGTGCCGCTTTGCGAGACCATAGATGTCTGAGCACGTAATGCTGTGAAATGATCATGAGCTCGTTGTGCCGCTTTGCGAGCATAGTAGGCTGGTGGAACTACACAAAGAAAGAACATGACATAAGTAACAAAGAAACCAATGATCCAGCATGCTCACATGCTTGAGATAGTGAAGTCACATGCAGTCACCAAAATGTAGCTAAAACGCCAACTTCTTGGTTTTGTTTTTGTTAAATTATGCTTTGTTAAGTCAAGTAACTGAAAATGGAAATAAAGCACAAAACACCAATAAACAATCAAAGCAGGTGACCACTCACCCATAGATACCTCTGGTTGGATCCAACGAACACGTCTGCATATTGCCAATAAAATGTCAGATGCATTCACATTGTTGGTCAAATTACAGTTGCCACATGGAGTGAATCTACAACTTACTGCGTGCGAGAGATTGGTGCATAGAGTCCGAAGTTTATCGGGACCATATTCATTGTCATCACGAAGGACTTCGATATTCCACTGTTCTAGTTTCCTGAAAGGAAAGTATTCAAATATTTACAATCAAACAACCAGAGCTAAAGTATTCTTAGGAAGCAAGAGAAAGATGTACTTTACCCCAACAACTTGATGGCAACAAGAGAACTCAAACATAGTAGAACTATCTTTACCAACAACAGCAGATTCTATGGACCAAGGAAAAAGGGAAGGCAAACAATCAGACACCAAAGCACTTTTCAACAGTAAAAGAAGAGCATAACTAAAACATACTAACCAGCTTTCGTCCAACAACCACATATGTGATTGGCGGCATACGCTTGTATATAGAGGTGCATGCCTTTTTATCAAATGGAAGCACAAAACCGATAAAATGGTCGTAAAAAAATAAAGACACAAAGATAACCCAAACCATATATACCTTTTGTATTGCGTCTATTTCTTGAGACAAAAAGCTAAGTTGACCTTCATCCACACCATTTAAATGCAAATTAATGCCTTTGTTAGCACATCTCAATGAACTGGACAGAAATATTAAAGGGATAACGTTCTTCCTAACCTGAAAAAGATTATTCGCCTAGGAAGTATCTTTGTTTTCTTGGAGAAAAGAAGTATCGATGCTCTGTAAAAAAGGAAACATTAGTGCCCAAAAAGGCAATGTGACAATAGAAACACCGGTGCCTAGAAAGGTACATGTGACAAAATGGATGCGTAGCAAAATGATGTACCAAAAAATGTGACAATAGAAACCCTCCGTGAGACTTTGACTTTTTGGTTCATCCCTAGACACATTATTTTATATATAGATGCGTAGCAAAATGGATTTATTGCATATCTGAAACACAATTTTACTATTAAACACAATTACCTGACCATGCTTTCCCTCGCATTACTTTCATCATACAGATTTTGTATGGTGACTTCCTCACATGGTTGCTCGGCGACTAAACAATAATACACCTAGCTAGATACAGGCCAATCAAGTGTTGACGCCACCGCATGAACGCACCAAAAATATGATTGGCCGGTGGAAAGTGTTAACAGGATGTAGTACAACTAAAACAGAAAAGAAGATTAAATCAAGGACACATTAGATACGGCAGGAGACATACACACCACACGGATATATTTGAATGACCGAAATATATCAGCTCCAAAAACAATTGTAGGGTCATCTTTTTTTGCGAGAAAATGGCATAACAAAGTTGTGCAACGCATCACGCCTTAAAACCCTCATGAAGAAATGCAAAACATGAGTTGTATTATTTTATTTTATTTTGTTTGGGAGGGGGATGACAATAATCACAATATGTCATAGGAAAACAACCTTGTTAATTATTTTACAAGCAGTAGTCTTGAGATATAATTGGCTCGGGTTCTTAGCATCCTTAGGCGAACAACAATGATATACAAATCAAAGTTTCTCTGCGAACACATGGTTGATTTAGGCCATATGTGTTTAGTTTTGTGATGGAGTGATTGTCAACAGTCAACATTCTTTCTCTATTTTCATTTTATCTTTTATGCTTCGGCTATGTTCACCGGCATACGTCGAGTGTGTCGAAGAGCGTATCTCTTGGTTCGTGTTGTGCGGTGTGGAGCTTCGGAGATGGTAGGCGGCGGCCGAGGTGAAGGGGCCAGGAGGAGGGGCGTCTTGGGGACCGACGGACCGCGGAGGTGAAGGACGGACGTGAGGCTTGGACCAGGGACCGGATCGCCGGGCGGCTAGCCATGGTGGTTCACATCACGGGACATCGGCGGATGCAAGAAGGGGCGTGGCGGGGACCGTGTCGATCGGGTCAAGGCGGCGGCGTCTCGGCGGAAAGCGGGGGCTTCGGATGACTTGGCGACTTCGAGGCGGTCAAGGCGGCGATGACGCGTGTCGAGGAGGTTTGGTGGTTTGCCCTCAAAACCATCGGCGCGGGTTTTTCGTGGTTTGGGCCTCAAAACCACGGGCGCGGGTTTCGCGGGTTTGGGCCTCAAAACCCGAGGTGTTCGGTGGGCGGAAGGGCGGCACGTGGCGGCATCGGGGGAGGTTGCGTGGATGCAAGGCTACCGATGAAGAGGCGGGTGGCCGTCGGATCGAAAAATATCGAGTCGGCCAAAAAATAGCCCTAGGGTTAGTGGTTTTGGCTCATATGTATCGGAGGGCAAAATAGGGATGAGAAATAAGGACCATATATAGAGGATGGCAGCCATCCTCCCTCTTTGCCTCTTCCATTTTCGTTTTTATTTTTCGATTTTAAGGTTAACTTTGTTTTTGAGGTCCAAAAACATCAATTTGGTGGTGATTTTCGTTGGGGAAGGGGAGCCCCAAATCTCCCTGTCGTCTCTCCGGCGTTTTGGATCAAATTCCTTCTTCTTTGCTGTGATATTTGTTGAAGATTTTTGAATCGTGTTTGTGGATTCTGGATTGGTATTTTTTTGTTCCTCTGTTTTGTCTGCGCAGGAAGCAGCATCTGCCTTGGCGCTCGTCGCTCTGGTCTGGGCAGTCACCTGGCAAAAACTCCATCAGGCACGCTCGGGTGCAGGAGGTGGCCAAGGGCGCCGACCCCTGCCTTGGGCCTCGAGCAGCTTCTCTGCTCGGTGGGGCTGCTTGCCGTCAGCAGCTGCGCTCGGTCGGCAGCAGCAGCGCTCGGCTGCGTCAGGAGCCAAGGGCGGCTTCGCTTGGCACGAACAGGCAGCAGGCAGCTCCCGGCCTGTCTCTTTGGTGCTCACGGGACCAAGGCCACGCGCTGCAGGGGGCAAGGCGCCTGGCTTTGCCTGCCCTGTGCGCCAGCAGGAAGCGCAGGAGGGTGCCTGTGCACGATCTCCAAGCATCTGCTCCTGCTCATCTCGGTCAAGGCATAGCAGGCTTCATTGATTTGCAAGGCAGCAGCTGCTGCACTCGGAAGGTGACCGGTTCCTGGATTGGGGCTCGTGCAGCTCCAGGGCAGCAAGCAGAGTTTCACCAACACTTGAGCAGCGCAGCAGCAGCGAGCCACTTTCTCCAAGCTCGATTTTTCTTCAATAAAGGTCGATTTCTTTCTTGCTGTGAATTGGTCTTCGAGCCAATCTTTCTCTTCTTGTGCAGGGTAGATAGATCGAGCTTTGATTGTGAAAATTCAGCTCTAATTCAGCTCATCCTAGTTTCGTTCTTCCTGCGCCCGCAAGGTGTTCGGTAAAATGTCTAAGTAGCTGTTTAGTCCGTAGTTTCCTCGTTCGAGCTCGGTTTTGTGATCCGGTTTTTGCGTTGGGTTCTTTGAGCTTTCTACTTCACCTGTGACATCTTGCTACCGGTTAGCACGCGTGTCACTTGTTTCCTTCGAGATCGCATTTGAGGTTGGGGTTGAGCCGATGACCAATTTGAAAAAAAGAAAATCGAGGCTCCCATTCACCCCCCTCACGGTCGCCGTTTTGGTCCTTCAGTTTTCTCACACACCTTTTCACATTTGCACTGCAAATTGCACATTTGATTGTAAATAAAAAAATGCAAGCGACAAATCAATCAATCAATTAATTTCAATACCATATATTTCATCTCCAACTCTTTTGCTTGGCAGAATTACAAACACAAGTCCAATTTCTTTGCCATATGGGCTGAAGATGTCTGAGATGTCGTCTTGCATACGCCATAGAGCACTTTCGACGTGAGCGGGAGAGCAAGGCTTTACATGGATGGTTGTTGTTGCCAATGGATAAAATCCCTACAAGTTACTCCAAGTCAAAGTTAGATGTGCAGTTCATGATTATTTAAATGCAAGAGCCAAGAGTGGAAGCACTTTACCATTCCTATGTCAACACAAGTCTCTGATAGCTTCTTTAAGAAGCTCATTGTCTCTTCCATACTCGTTGAAAAACTTATATATGCCCAGCTTTCAACTTTTCTGATTTCACTACCCTAATACATAAATAAAATAATAATAAATATACGTGAGGATACATCTTTTATAGGAGTACAAGGACTGGAATGGAAGCGAGTAAGAATACAATACAATCTAGTTGCTATGGTCCTGTGCCCAAGATGTACTTCCTCCGTTTCAAATTGTAAGTCGCTTTGACATTTTTTGGTACATCCATTTAGCTATGTATCTAGATACAATAATATGTCTAGACACATAGCAAAATGGATGAACCAAAAAAGTCAAAGCAACTTACAATTTGGAACGGAGGGAATAACAATTATCTAGACTAGATTTGACCATGCTTGTCAATTTTTCATTTACCTAGACTAGATTTGACCATGCTTGTCAATTATTCATTGACAATATTTGGTTCTGTGCTTTGAACATCATAAGTTATAACTCCGCTTTTATAAATCTGTCTATACCTATATATTAACCCACTATAAAATTTTGGGTCCGTGTTTATTGGTGATACCTGCAAGGCTTTACGAGTAATAGACTCCATATACTCCACCGAATCAACAGAACCATGAAATCCAGGGTCACTATCTTTGGTCAACTTATCTTCATACTCTGCCTCTTCAACAGAACCAGGAAATCCATCTCTATGTGTTGGCTTCTCATGTTCAGATTTGTGACAACCTTCTTCTGTATCATCGTTTATTGGTGATACCTACAAGGCTTTCATAGACTCCACCAAATCAACAGAACCATGAATCTTCCTCTTCAACAGAACCAGGAAATCCATCTCTATGTGTTGGCTTCTCATGTTCAGATTTGTGACAACCTTCTTCTGTATGGTCTTGCACAATGTCCTTACCAGAATCAATGGTCTTGCACAACACAGGTCCTCCATCTCCACTTTGTTTTTTGTCAGTGCTATCATCTTCTTGTGTCTCATCATCCAAAACATTGGGAGATCCCGAAGCATGTACATCCAACCATTCTTTGGAGCCTCTATCTCCTCCAATCTCCTTGCCAGAATCAATGGTCTTGCACAACACAGATCCTCCATCTCCACCTTGTTTTTTGTCAGTGCTATCATCTTCTTGTGTCTCGTCATCCAAATCACTGAAAGATCCCGAAGCATGTACATCCAACCATTCTTCGGAGCCTCTATCTCCTCCAATCTCCTTGCCAGAATCAACACTACGTCCAATATCAAAGGGCCTGCAAAAGCACAACAGAGATCCTCCTTCTCCATCACTCATGCCATCTTCTTGTGTTGAGGAGACATTGGGAGATCCGGAAGCATCCACATCCAACCATACTGGTCAAAATAATAAAATGATATAGTCATTAATAGGATTATCACATATAGATGGAAAAATGCTCAAAATAACTCCAAAGGCGTTGTAATGTAACTATGTTGCACCGATACGGCAGCAAATCAACGTGTCGGTATCGGGATACGTATCCGAATCTGGCGACAAAGGCGATACGCCGCCCGTCTGATATCGGAGAAGTATCGGGGAAAAAGAAAATAAAAATAATTAAATTAAATCCCGATACTCCACCGTTACTTGACCGATACGCCACCGATACTTCTCAGCCCAATACACCTCAAATTGAAGCCCGTCATCTCATGAGCCCATTTTTTTTGGCCCATTCTTGAACATGCTAATCTCTCACTAGATGAGCGAGCTTGAAAGGATGTTATTTGAAGATGAAGGCGGCGAATCTAGCAATTGGGATTTGAATTTAGCCATGTCTCTTGTATCCTAATATTTATTATTGTCTTTGTTAGAACCTAAAAAACCAATATTTATCATTGTCTTTGTATAAGCATCTAAACCAAGTACCATGATATATGTTTCATGTCATTTGCTATTTTTATTTGTTGATTGTTCTTCTAAAGTCTATTCTGATTTTTTGATATATTTATATACTTGGCTGTATCGGCGTATCCTTGTTTTTGGGGAAGTGCCATATCAACGTATCGCCGTATCTGTATCACCGTATCGGTGCAACGTAGTAATGTAATAATATCATCAATAATATATATGTGATCAAAGTATTGCTCAAAAGAACTGACAAGGCGATGTAATGTAATAGTATCATCATCATAGTTAAGAAAGGCGACTGGAGAAGCGCGGAGGAAAATAGTTTTACCGTCACGGCCTCTCCTTTTCTTGGTCGGGTCTCTCCTTGCCATGGTCGCCTTTACGGTGCTTTGGATGCACTGCCGCCGCTTGTTCAGAAGATCTCTCCTAATGCGGCCGGTCTTCCTCGACGCCTCCAGTTGCCGCTCTTCCATCTTCACCTTCCTTGCCATGGTCGCCTTACGGGGCAGAAGCTCTCTTATGGCCTCCCACTCCGCCTCCTCAGATCAGCGGTTCTGCTCTTCCATCGTTATCTTCTTCAGCTGGTTCTTCGCCCAGCCCAAAAAAATTCTCCATCGCCGCTGCCGGCGAGCGCACCCCACCCCGCTTAGGGTTTAGACTTTAGAGAGGAATAGGGAATTTTTTTTTTTTTTTTGAGAATTACACAGTACAACACAGACACTCATAACACGAACGCACACTCACCCCTATGAACACACGCGTCGCAAACCCTACCCCTATGAGCACCTCAGAAGGGCTGGGCAAATCCGGATCTGGAGATTCTCGAAGTCACCATAGGCGCCTCGTCGTCGGCGGGAACGTCGCTACCACTTAATGCATAGCGCCGGTAAATCCTTGGGAAAATCCCGGGGAAAAGGTGCGAGCACTAGGATTTGAACCACGGTGGGTAGCGTCCCCAGCGGGCCGAATCTACCATTGGACTACAAGCCAATTACAATAGGGAAATTTTATTGGGGAATTTGGATGATGCGCGGCCTTGTGCGCGGCTGCTTGAAACTTTTTTTTTCCTTTTTTTTTTTTTTTTTTTTTTTTTTGAGCGACTCGATTTCCTATGTGTGCGGCTTAGCGAATACAAGGTTCATTAGGCTTCAAATCGGACGTCAAAGCCCAAGTTGGCCCATTACGGTTCACGTGGTTTCTGGGCGGAAAAAACACGCGCACGCACATTTGCTTCTTTCGCCTCTCTCCCCTTGCTTCCGTTTTTGCGGTTGTTTGGCGGGACAAGCAAAAAAGATTCTGGTTCGGGATCGTGTAAAGTGACATGGTCAAAAGTCGTTACTCGAGTTCGAGATAAACGGCGATTTCATTTGTAGCATCAAGAAGACCCGGAAATGCATTTGTAAAACACACGGACTCTTTCCTAGAAGAAAAGGAGAAGGAGAAATCCTAATCCTAGTCCGTTTGTATGTGGGCTCTTACCGAAACTCTTAGACCTTGGCAGGACTATATGTATGTGGGAGCTCTATATTGTAATTAACAATATTTAGATGAATAAAGAATAGTCTCCCTATCTTGTGTCTACTTGTTCTACTTCTTTTATCTACTGCGTGATCATGAGAGATGGAGAGGGGAAGGTCCTAACCGCTGGCAACATGTTTCATAATACGTTATCAGCACGACAAGCTCTTCGTCGACATCGTTGTTGCCGGCGCCGACGGCGTTGTTAGCGAGCGGATCTGCTACCTGCGCACCTTACGAATCTGCCTTTGCATCGACTCATCGTCACGCCGGCAGGTCCCCACGGCCTAGCCGAACTGTCCTACGCGACAGCCTTCGCTTCTTCTCGAATTCAAGAAACAAAGGTACGAAAGAATTACATGTCGCTATGGAGCTGGTCGATATATTCTATGTATGTAGGATTGTACATATGAAGTACATATACGTATATATACTCGAAGTATATACATGCATATACAATGTCTTAGTACTTTACGGATGTATTAGGGTTCCTATAAAAAAAATCATGGCCATATTCATCGCTGCGCCTTTATTCACGGCTTTGTAGCCGACAACAAGCTCATCGGCTCCTGCATGAGCACGTGACTAGGACTATGCATCGGTATGTCATCAAGGCAATTAAACATGCGGCTAAGCCGTGTCACGAAGCTACACTATGTCGGCACGTTGAAGTCGGCCGCGCGCGCGCAGAAGCCATCGTTGGTTTCGGTGGGCGCCAACAAGCACGTCACAATTGTACTAGCATATTACGTTTTTTTTGATCTTGGCACGGATAAGCACGTCCGGCCCGAATCGGGGTTTAGAGTCCTACAAATCTCGGTGGTTAACGAAATTGCCACGCACATACAGCGGCTTTGGGCATACATGTTACTCATCTCATTTATGCCCGCCCGGCGATCTCGGCAAGCCTTGCGGCCATTGAGTACCCTAGCAACTTCTCCTACCAACTAGCATGCACGCCGCCGTCGAGAACGGCCTCTGCTGCCGCTGGTTAAAAACATAAGCTATCTCTTGTGACCGCTGATGCCAGCCGAATCGGGCTACTTTACGAACGGGCTACTTTCCGAAAAGGCCGAGAAGATCTTAACGGACGGGGACTATAGAAGTACGAAACGGACCAAAATCGATTACACGTATAAATTAGGCCAATGAGATAAATAAATCTAGAAAAACAAGAAAGGCAGTATTAATCTGAAATTTTTATACCGGGCCACTAAATCCGTAGATTTTATGGATGATCTCATATATTCTCGCAGAATAGATCTTGTACTTTCTAGAAATTGTATATTATTGGTGTTTTGAATGACCCCTTATTGGAAGATTCGGTTTTTCAGCGGTTTTTCGAATAATTAACTCTAGACATTCCGTTCATGCATATTCATTGTATTTCTTATATACCGCATATATAAGATCTTGTGTACAACATGAAATCATTTGTTTATCATGTTTCTATTATTAATAGTGCGATGAGCTCTCTAAATCCTGCTTGACCTTAGACTTGTCATCTTTAAGAGGCTCATATTTATTTTTCCTAGCATAGAAATTTTTGGGGTGAATGTATGCTTGGTATAAATTAGAAAATTTGCATATTCCATAACCACGAAATGTTAGGATGCTCCTAAGAATATTTTTGAGTAACCATCCACTTTGTCTTTTGCACCTTGCTACTCGTTTACATGTAGTAAACTTCTATGCACATGATCAAGTTATGTTAATATGCATGCCTTAAAAGAAGAAAAAATATCCTAGAGTTACTCAGTATAGGAAATTATTTGTTATGGTCATTATTTAATCCATGAAGGATATTTTGCTACTCTCTGAATTGAGTATTTGGCCGATAGAAGTAACAAATACATTATGGGACTCCTTTGCATGAGTAAAATCCCAATATTATGATTACGAATATCATATTGCATTGAAAGTTGAATTTTAAGCTTGTATGTCTAACGCTTTTGCTCTATAAAAAATAGCTCGAAGCTTTATATTAAAATGTCTAGAAGACAAGATGGTAAATAGATTTTATTAATCTACATTCTTGAAGAAATGTCTCTTGTATATAGAATATCAAAGAGCAATGTAATACATGAAGTATTTAAATTTACCATTAGAAATTACTCATAGAAAATGAGTTGCAATTTTTAGACGACTTTATGAACGAGGATATTATCAATTGTAATAATTTTGAATGTATGGCTTTCATATATGTTACACCCCTTGAAGGCTTGTGACGGTATATCATAACTCTTGAATATAAAGCATGAAGCTACCGCTTGTCAAGTATAGAAGTTAAGACATGCGGGAATGTATATTATTTGGAAGATATAAAGTTTCTCTTCAAGAAGAACTTAAATCATATGCTTATATATTGTTTGTCTTTGAAGTTCATATGAAGTATTGATAATAGTAGTGGTGGTGCATTAAGTTTTAATTCTGTTGAGTTAAGTGGTTAATGGTTAATTTGTTAGCTTAAAGACTAATATGAAATATTTAATATTCTTAGTTGCAATTCTTGTTATTACTTGAAGTAATATGTACACATTTCTCATGGAATAAATTAGTTTTATATGTTTCACATATAAACAATTGCCAATTGCCTATCAAAATAATTTTGCATTAATTTATCCACGAGAGAAGCCTCAATTAACCATGAAGGTTATAGTTCTTTGTGCATCACTACCATGTAGGTATATGGGAAACTGAATTTTCTAAAAAGCACATGAACAATTGGACTAAATCGACATATTAATTGATCTTGGAAGGATCGAGTTAGCCAAATCCTAAGTATTTAATATTTTAGTCCATGAACTAAAAAGTTGTATCCTACCCTAAGTCTATTGTTGTACCTTTGAATAGTACATTAGATATGTGAATTTCATGCCATAATCAATGAATACTAGAAGTATGATTGGATTCTATGAAGCATTAAAAGTGACTATTCATAGATAATGCACGGCAAATCATTTGCTAACGGTAATTATGGCATGAAAAGGGGGGAGGAATTTTGGGTAAAGGCATAAAAGATGTGGATAATATATAGGCATAGCCGTCCTAAGTCGATCTTTAAGTGCATGTATCGAGACTTGAAGTTTCGCCCACGTCCCTTCCAGTAGAGTTAACTTTCTCTCTTGCACTAATTGCATGTAAGCTCGTAGCTCTTGCATTTTGTTGTTATCTATTATGTTAGGCTGAATACTAACATTCCACATTACACCTGCATGTGTATGCGGTTGAGCTACAACTATCTCCATTGTTGCATGAATATTAGCATAACCGCTATTTGTTGTAGCTAGTAGCTACCTTTGGCGCTTCCCTCATAAGTAAATTGGCTAGCTAGCATGCTATGTCTATATGGTTCCGTTGAACTAAGGAATGATTTGCTTTCGATGCATCGTATGCATAAGCAATAGATTGATCTAGGCCAAGCGACCTAAGATCGAGAGGGAGTGAGTTTATAAAATTTTGCTCAATGGAGACTAACCCATTTGATAGGATGAATAGTTGTGGAACTAAAATATTGGATAATACAATTATGATGATTTGGGATTTACGAAGAAAAGGCATCAAGGGAGTTTTGCATTAAAGGCAATTAGAAAATTATAGAAGATTCCATGTGGATTTAATTGTTACGTATTTTATACATTTGAAGTGTATGATCTATTTTTTGTATGAGTACTTGGATCAAATTTTTTTAGGCTAATTAATAAAGAAGCTAGAGAATGAAATAGTTTTCTAAACTATGATTTGTGCATATTAGGGGTGAACATCCCCGATTTTGTAGGAATCTTTGAACATTCTTAAATGCACTTTAGGTATTCTAGCTCAATTTGCATAATGAATAATAACCCCCATATTGAAATATGTGTGTGAATATTTCCCATAAAATGTAATCATAGCATACATAAATGGGTCTCCACTTGTAGTTGGAGATATATGAATTTGAATTAAGCCCATGATGGGGATATATTTTTGAAGTATGCTATTAATGATCTAATATTGGCATTAGGGGAGAGAAAGCCTATATTTTGAATGCCAAATATTATTTCCATAGAAGGAAAATGATCTTAAGAGAAAATATTCCTTTGAGCTTGAAGCGAAAATAGTATCACACACCAAGTCATACAATAATTTGACTAATGCTCTTTTTGAAGCCCGAAGCGAGCATATGCCGGATATTTTTGCAATGAGAGGAGTAACTTGAAGTTATGAACCCGGAAGTTGTGTTTACTAGTAGTAAACTAAATGTTATATACTATCAATCTAAAATCTACGGGGGGCCTTTGTGGGTTCTAGTTTAGTGTATACACGTTAAATAGAAAAGAAATGGAACTCCTCCATTCTCATGAAGAGAACGCCTCACGAAGAAGGTTAAACACCTCATGAAGAGGATCATCATAAAGATGACATCCAACACAATTAGCGCACCTCACTAGTGTTGGGTATGCGAGAACAATATATCATCTCTTGTTTGGGAAATGACGGAGATAGAATATTCTCACATTGTGAGAGTATTGGAAGAAAGAAAATAATTGTCGACAAACTACCTCTTTAATTGCAAATGTTTCTCTTATGAGAACCGGATCCGGAAACAAAGTCCATGGCAAAATCGCTTGTAGCGATTATATCGGGTCAATGAAGAATGCAATTGAGGTTGAATCTCTGTTAAGAAGAAATGAATGTTATACTGTATCTCGGCAAATGAAACGAATGAATATCGAATATGCGAGTTAATTAGTGGATCATGAAAATCCATATAATTCTCGAAGAATATGAATCGCAACTTGTAGAAATCTCATACTAAGTATTAAAGTCTAAGGTATATATATTCTGAATGAATATTCAAGTCTCAAGAAGAGCATGCCCTAGAAGGATTGCAATCATTGAATGATTTTACAAAGTGAATAACGCTATGTCATTGTATATATCACTCATCTACGATGCAATAGAGAATGTATCTCATAGAAGAGAATTGTTAATTCACTAAGAATGAATGTACATCCTTGAAGGAATTAATCCATGAAGGATTTACCAGTCAATTTTTGAATAAACACCATTCATCCATGAAGTGAATATAGACCCGAGAGAAAGAAAATGAGGAATCTTAAATACCGTGAAGGTGTCATCAAAACACTTAGAAAGTGTATGAAAAGCTAGCATGAAGTTAATGATATCCTCTAAGAATACCATAGAAGGTATGAGAATAATGGTGGTTTTGACAATTGAATTATCCCCTAAATGCCAAATGCAAGGCTGGATTTGTACAATCAAAATCTCGAAGATTTATAGAATACAATTTGAAAATCCACTAAGGATTAATTATAAGTATTCAAACTCTAGTATAAGTTTGATACGCTATCTAGAAGATATTGAATATTAATTTATTTACCCCCATAATCCTATGAAAGGATCTATTTCTCTGAAGAATAATATTTATTTGTTTTGCACAACTAATTGGTGGTCATTATGTATGAAGCATATTGCTCCCATATAATTTATAGAAGAATTATGAGCCAACTTTTATTTACACACATTTATTAAAAAGTGTGGTTTAAACAATGAAGTTCAAAGTTTGGCTTTATGAGGGGGAGCATATTTTATTGAATCTGCCTTTAGGTAAACCACTAGAATTACAAAAGATCAAGTAGATCATATTTGCTAAAACAACAAGTTTATGCATAGATTATGAAGATCAATATCTATTCATTCAGAATAGAATATCCTGAAGAATATATGACCAAGAAGGTTAAATGTTGTACTCTTTTTTCCCTACGTGAGTTTTTACTTGAAGGTTTCTCACACAAGGTTTTTAATGAAACAACATGTGCACTTTGCAATTAATCGAATGCGATGTACTCTTTTCTCCAAGAACCGTTTTTTCCCAGGGTTTTTCGGATGGAGTTTTTGATGAGGCATATATGCATATCGTGGTAATCGCCCAAGGGGGAGTGTTGTAAAACACACACGGACTCTTTCCTAGAAGAAAAAGGAGAAGGAGAAGTCCTAATCCTAGTCGTTCGTATGTGGGCTCTTCTTTAAAACTCTTAGACCTTGGCGAGGACTATATGTATGTGGGAGCTCTATGTTGTAATTAATAATATTTAGATGAATAAAGAATAGTCTCCCTATCTTGTGTCTACTTGTTCTACTTCTTTTATCTCTTTGCGTGATCATGAGAGACGGAGAGGGAAGGTCCCAACCGGCGGCAACATGTTTCATAGTAAAATCAACGACGTGGCCTCGGTCGCTCTCGCTCACGAGGTGAGAGTGGTGACCAATCAAAATCACTTCCACAGCGCCGCGCGCGTTTCGAAATGAAAATAATCCTACGCAACAATCCATCCATGTGCATGCAACGGTAGCACGGGTAGAGTAGACGCTTCGCTCGTGGAATCCAATATGCATGGCTTTCGACTTTTTCAATTGAAACATACCAAAGTGAACTTTTCGTGATAGTTGAGAGGGAATCGGACTTTTTTTAAATGGCAAAATAGCCATTTTGGTCCTTAAACATTGCGAGTAGGGTCAATTTCATCCCTCAACTTTTTCGATTGGCGGTTTAGTCCCTCAACTTGCGCTTTTGGGTCAAATCCATCCTTGTGGTGATATGGTGTTCTACATTAGCAAGACAAATGCAAAATGCCCCTTTTACCCTTAGCTCATGTTGGTCAAACATACATGTCCTCATACTCTCTTAATACATATACACGCAATAATATATTTTTTAGCTAACACAAAATATAGTTTCTAAAAAGTGTATCCGCTTGTACTTTTAAAAGCCATTCATTCGAAGAGATAAATTGTATGTGTTCAAACATATATTTACTTTTAGTATATGTAAAACTTCAAGGGTAAAATAGACATTTTATATTAGTTTCACGTTAATATGGAGCCCCATATAAGCATAAGGACGAGTTTGGCCCAAAAATGAAAGTTGAGGGACTAAACTGGCCAATCTGAAAGTTGAGGGACGAAGTTGACCCTTACTGCAAAGTTTAAGGACTAACATGGCTATTTTGCCTTTTAAATTGAAAAACAATTTGATATCTAAATGGACCCCTAGAGAATCTCAAG
Source organism: Hyparrhenia diplandra (assembly GCA_015847255.1). Taxonomy (NCBI): domain Eukaryota; kingdom Viridiplantae; phylum Streptophyta; class Magnoliopsida; order Poales; family Poaceae; genus Hyparrhenia; species Hyparrhenia diplandra. Next base: position 248,496 of record JADLZK010010458.1, on the reverse strand, counting down.
GAGCCTTTCCAAACTTCACTCTCTAAATATCTATTTAGAAAGTCATTTGCATAAACATCATTTCTCTAGAACATAAAAAAAAAACGTGAACACTTTTTGGTGCGACTTTTTTGATTTGGCTTTGCCCACCTCCCCATACTGAAACCACACACGCACGCTCTCAACGTCCAAAAACAAGGAAAGAAAAAAAAAAATTGATTGGTCATTAATCATGCATGGAATGATGAGGCCTCCTCCCCTTCATTTTTTTTGCGACAAATTGAAAAGGAACGAAAAAATTGATCGGTCATTAATAATGCATGCATGGCTAAGGCCTCCTTCCTTATTTCTTTTCTTGCGACAAATTCAAAAGGAAAGAAAAAAATGATTGGTCATTAATCATGCATGCATGGCTAATGCCTCTTTCCCTTTTCCTTTCCTTTGCAACAAATTCAAAAGGAAAAAAAAAATCAATCCGCATTAATCATGCATGCATGGCTAACACGATTTTCTCTCTTATCTTTTCCCTATAAATGGGAATAAATAGCCGTGGAACTTCCATCTCGCATACAAATGTCATAGCCTACAAGACGCGCCCGACATCAATCATGCTCTTTCCAATTACGGATTCACGACCCGGGCAACAAAAATGTCTCGCCGTGAAAATTTCCTTGGCGGACCCATCCTCCGCCCCGTGTGCAAGCGTCCGCCTTTGCCGCTAGGCTCGCTACCCTCCACCACCCGGTGCCGTCGACGCACTCACGGTCTCGACCCGGCTGCCCTCCAACGTTGGGAAGCCCTTAGTGCCGCCCGACCATTGCGGACGTCGCGGCCGCCCTCGGCGTGCTTCGCCGTCAAGGACCTGCGAACCTGCAATGACGATACACCCTCGGTCCGCGGGCGTCCCCATCCACGCCCGGCCGGCGCCTCCTCCGGCTGCCGCCTCCGCTGCCCGGGCGGCTACCTTTGCCCCACCGCGGTCGTCATGGACGCCGCGACCGCCCTCGGCGCTCGCCGTCAAGGACCTGCTGACACCGCAACGACGATACACCCTCGCACCGCCCGGGGCGTCCCCATCCACGCCGACCAAGGCGCCTCCTCCTGGCTGCCGCCTCGCCCCGCCGCCCGCCCGCGGCTACCTTTGCCCACCGGTCGTCATGGGCGTCGCGACCGCCCTCGGCGTGCTCGTGGGGCTCCAAGCATACCTTCGCGGCCTTGCCTGCCATTCGCCCGCACGCCAGCATAGGTAGAGCTCGCCACGCCAACGACCAACTCCGCCGGACGCCACCACGTCGCCGAGCTCGTCATTGTGCCGTGATTGTGCCAGATGCGACTACGCAGATGGTCTGCTAGCACGTCTTCATCGGCGAGAGCTCCAAGGGGTGGCCCGCGGCCCGTCGAGCGACAAAGCGGCTCTCCTCGTGCCCTCTGCAATTACGGCTCCGGGGATCTATGGCAGCCTTGGCGGGAATCATTGACTCAACGTGGCGGTGTGGTGCGATCTATGTGTTTTTAGTTTCACAACATTGTTATCTTATCATGCGATCTATATATTTTTATACAAAATTTAATTACCCCGTAGCAACGCACGGGCGCGATGCTAGTTTTATATATTTTCCACTCTACAACAGTTTTTTGAATAATCATTTAGACAATGTGTTGTAGCTAGGGTAGTTTTTCAATAAAATCTCTATTCCTCACGAAGGATTCAGAGAGTCTCTCTTCAAGAACAAAATACAGGGCCCATTTGACACCATTTCTAATCACACACACGAAGGCCATGTTGGTGGCTGCCACGGGTTGGGCCAAACAAGGCGCAACTTAGGTTAGGTGGAGATTCAAGTTTGTTTTTTTGATGGGGTTGGAGATTCAAGTTGTTCGTCCTGACGACTACTTCCTTTTCATTTTTATTTTGCTGACTGTTTCTATTTCATTGCACGTACGCGATCCGTTGGTATTAACCGTGGCAGGGCGAGTTTCATATGTGAGCGTGTCGCATGTGCCGCACGGCTGAAACTGGCCTACGGAGTCAACCACAGACGAAGGCGACTGGTGAACTTTATCAGCAAGAAATCTACTGTAAAAGCCAATTTCTTCACAACAAATGGTAGACGTTTTGGGAAGGAATTGGGAGTGAAGGGGAGACGAGAGCCGAAGCGAGAGCACACCGCACCTGACCACCTGCACGCAACCGGCAACTCTCATCTATTTGGTTAGCCGCGTCTCGTGTACATGACCCTTGTTGTAGCCACATATATGATGACGTAACTCCATTTGGTCGAGGAGCTATACATGACTTGCCTAAACTATTTTGAACTGAATCAAATTTATATAAAAATGTAACAGTTTTAACACTAAATAAATATTGTTAGATTCTTAATTATATATTTTTATAATATACCCTTTTGTATTATAAATGTTGATTGTATTTTTTACACATTGGGTTAAACTTTTTACAAATGGAGGTAGACTTGTTTTTTTTTTTTTTGAAAGAGATCCGGTTTTTCCGGCTTTAATTTATAATAAGTGAAGGATGCAAAACATCCAATACAAGCGCGAGCAGCGCTACCCGACATAGCCTAGGCTTAACCAGAATTACTACTCACTAAATGTCCTAGCAACCAGCCCCTCAGACCCCAGCTGAAAGAACGTCCATCCCCAAACTTCACGTTGACTACCGGGGTGGCCGGGATTTTTTTTTCTAGATAGAGGTATACTCCGTGAACAATTAAACTTGGATTGCGCCCGTATTTAAGAATTATACGAAAAGAATATATAATGAAGCTCATCACTTCACACGGTTTATTTAACACGGCACGTGAAGCTCGAGTTCAACTTGGTCGTGGAGAGTTCCATGCATATTCTCTGTGTAACGGAGACAACTATTGAAAGTGACAAGATTCAACCATCTTTTAGTTTGCAAGGGAATATACGTACCTTCTTCTTCTTCTTCCTCTCTCTCTCTCTCTCTCTCTCTCTCTCTGACGAGCAAAAAATTGGCTTCGATCAGACTGTGTATAAGTGACATGGTCAAAAGTCGTTACTCTGACTCTCTGAGTCTTAGATAAACGGCGACGACCGCTATAGCATCAAGAAGACAACAAATCAACGATGTAGCCTCGCTCGCCCTCTCTCACTCACGAGATGAGACTAATGGACCAATCATACACAGCGCACGCACGTTTTGAAACGGTCCATCCAAGTGCAAACGATGATGGCATAATCCAGCCGGTAGCACGGGTAATTAAACCGATCGCGCTCGTGGAATCAAAGATGCCTTTCCACAACCACGATCGATGGCTCTCACCGCCGCCATTGACCGGCCGGCCGGTCTCGCCTGGCCAGGTGCATGCGCTACCACCGGTCTCGCCTTGGCCGCACCGCACCGCACAACTTCTCGGCGTCTTCTGCAATCCTCTTCTCTCCCTCCCCACGTCGCCAAGGCACGGCATATATATGCGCGCGAGCTCTCGACTCCCGTTCCAACCTCGCCGAGTCCCGATCCACACGGCACACCAACGCTTGCCAGCCGGCCGCGTCAACAACTGGGCCTTGGCGTTCGATCGACAGATATGACGCAAGACTCCGACGACCAATCCGGCGCCGGCGCTGGCGCTCCCTCGGCCCCCAAGGCAGGAGGTGCGGCGGGCGCGATGGCGCTCGCGAGCATCCTCACCGTGGCGGGCATCCTCCTGCTGTTCGTCTTCTTCGTCTTCGGCATCGTCGCCCTCCAGTACTGCATCAACGCATGGGACAGGGAACACCAGCAGGGCGAACAAAGCCGCCGCCGCCGCCGTGGTCCCGGCGGTGGCAGCAGCAGGGGTGGGACGAGGCGGACAAGCAGGGGCGTCGACCCGGAGCTACTGCGCTCGCTGCCAGTCACGGTGTACCAGTACCACGACGGTTCGGACAAGGACGACGCGGTGGAGTGCGCCGTGTGCCTGACGGAGCTCCAGGACGGCGAGGAGGCCCGGTTCCTGCCCCGCTGTGGCCACGGCTTCCACGCCGAGTGCGTCGACATGTGGCTCGCCTCCCACACCACCTGCCCGCTCTGCCGCCTCACCGTATCCAAGCCCGACGACGTGTCTTCCTTGGCTCTTCCGCCCGTCGCGCCGGAGCCGGCGAACTACGTCAGCGCCAACGTGCCCGCCAGCGTGCTTCTTGGGGTGTCTGGCCATGGCGCGATGGTCACCGCTGCTGGCGCTGGCTCCACGGCCGCCATGGTGATCGAGATCCCCGAGTTGGCCGTGCCGACGCCGACGCTGACCCCACGGGACACAGCCGCTGCCAGTGCCAAGTCACCGCCGGGGTCGGCGAGGCTGAGATCGATCAGGAGGCTCTGGAGCTTCGGAAAAGGGGCGGGGCGAGTTCTTCCTGCTCCGGTGCCGGTGCTAGCCAAGGAGTCGACTTGGAGCAGGGTATCAGGTAGCACTGTCATCGATTTCTCCTCCCCGGAGGCACCATTGCCGTTGGAGGAACACCAGACATGCTGGCCGACCGGCCAGCCGGAGAGATGCACCAATTTCTGCCCTCTCTGCAATAGACAATAGTGTAATTGTATATTCATGTAGTACCATTTTTGGTTTAGTATATGTTCATTCTTTTTCTTTTCAATTTTACACTAATATAATTATACTAGCAAAAATGCCCGTGCGTTGCAACGGAACATGTGATCTATTAATTGTAGGGTTAGTTTTACGACTTTGGCTTGATATTTATTTTAACTAACATGTTATGTGTTTCAATTCAACCTCAAATTAGATATGCTCATCTTCAAATTCGTTCATCATCTTCAGCTTCAACTTCGGTTTTAGTCTCCAACAAAACCGATCACCCAAACAAACCACGCTTCCCTTGCTTCTAGGGATGAAAATGGTAGGGATATTTTCCGACCGTATTCGAGACCGAATTCGTTTAGAGGGGTTTTTATTCATCCGTATCCGAGTCCGAATATTTAATATCTGAGGGTGTATCCGGATAATCAAATCGCATATTTATGATGTCGATATCCAATTGTATCTTATCCGTCATGGTTGACATTATCCAATCCGAATCCGAGCAGAAATGTGAAAACAAATATGATATTAGTAATATCCGTTCATATCTGATCTGTTTTCATCCCTACTTGCTTCTCCGGGAGGGAAGGCACCAGGGAGGCCGCCCCGCCGCCAATCGCAAAATCCACGCGCCACCAAACTTTTTTTCACTCACCACACATTTCTTTTGGCGTACATGCTATCTGCGTTCATCAAAATTTCGTCTTGATCATCAAAATTATTTGCTCTATACCCAATTCTCCTACACTCATTCATATTTTATCTAATCCTCTATGTCAAAGTGGGACCCACATATAAGATTTTTTTTTCTTTTTTTTCCTCCCTCCCTCCCCAATCTCTCCCCACTTGACGCACACTCCCCTCCCTCCCGTACTCCATCTCTCAAGCTCTGCTTCCTCCCCCTTCCTACATTATCCCATGTCGTTGGAGCTAGCTGCCCTAAATCCCTTCCTACATTCTCTCATGGCGTTGGAGCTAGCTGCCCCAAATCGATGGCCATGGTTGGAGTTCTTCTTAATTTGGTACTACAGATTAAGTCCCCCATGGACTCTAAGTGCTCGCTAATCATTTTGCCCCTCCGATTGCTCTCTCCCTCCCTCATCCATCTCCCTCCTCTGTTCTTCATGCTGCAATACCTCCCGCTGCCCAAATCCACCACCATGGGTGGAGAATCTCGGCCCAATTTTCTTTCCATCGGAATCGCGGACAACGCGAACCCATCCCACTTTGCTCCACAGCGCCAATCGGCCGGAGACACTTTGTTTCCCCCGTCGTGTGCGAAAGCTTTGCCTCTGCTGGCCGTCCTCCATCGCCCGGTCGTCCTTGACTACAGAGGCGGCGGAGGCGAGCGACTTCGGCAACGAGCGGACAGCCCGTGCTCTCTCATCGCCGTGCCCTCCGTGCTCTCCGTCCTCGACGGCGCAGCGGCGGGCGGTCCACGTGGCCACGGCGACACTCTGCGCCGGCTGCGTCGCCGTCGTGCACGGGGATGTCCACGGGCGAGGCGGGACGCTGTCGCGGGAGGGCCGCCACCGCCGGCCGCGGGCGAGGGGAGGATCTCCTCCGCTGGCATTCGCCGCGTCGCGAAGCTCGCCGGCCTCGGCACGGTTCAAGCTCCGGCGACCCTGCGCCACGGGCGGGCCCGCGGCACCGGCGCGTCGGGCCCGGCGGCCTCGCGCCGCTTTACCTACGTGCGCTACGCATTGCGTCGGACTCGGTCGGCGTAGGGGTGGGCCCACCGGGCGGATGGAAAAAGCGGTGGCAGATTGGTAGAAATTTTCGTGTTTTTATTATTAGGTATAGATTCAACAAAGATAACTAGCCCGCAAATACCTTGGCTAGTTTGCCTATTTTCATTAAGTTAAATGGATTTTTCGTCCAAAATACCTTTTTGGAGATAGTTTCACTTGACTTGTTTTGCAACTACTCCCTCCGTCCCACGGAGTGTGTCGTTTAAGGACCTCGACACACATACCAAGACAATGAAAACGTAGCCTATACTCCGAACTGTGATGCAATAAGGCCTTGTTTAGATGGCAAATATTTGGAACCGAATGTCACATCGCATAATCGTAGCACGTTTCGTTTGTTAGTGGTAAATATCATCCTACCATAGAGTAACTAAGCTCAAAAGAATCGCCTCGCAATATATATCTAAACTGTGTAATTAGTTAGTTTTTTTACCTACATTTAATACTCCAAACATATGTCTTTTAGTGTATTTAATATGATGTGATGGAGAGAAAGTGAAAAAAGGTTAGAAATTTTAGCAATCTAAACCAGGCCTAAATAGCAGCTGACCGGTCCTGCAAGGCTCTCTACAAGTCCCTCCCGTCCACTCATTTGAGCAAGTGCTGGTGCTATCGTTCTTTTTCTTTTTATAAGAAACGAGCGTACAGAATGAGCAGGATGGGCCTGGAGGCTAGTGGTGTGCTTAGAACGACAAACTCCATGGGACACGTCCGTGTGCCTAGAACGACACTGTCCATGGGACAGAGGGGAGTAGTTATTCTTAACCAATCTTATTGTCATCACACTAGTTTTGGAGTTAGTTTCGCTTGACTTGTTTTGCAACTAGTTATCATTGACCAATCTTATTGTCATCACACCAACACCCAATCCTATTCAAATTATTTGAGTCCAAATTAAAGTAGTCTTTAGTTTTCTCTTGATGAGCTCCTTCATTTCTCGATAAAAGGTGTTATTCAAGTCTTTACAAATTGTTTAGTTGCATGATTCTTTGTATACCTAAAATTCCGACGATCTCATGTATTTTTCTTGCGAATCCTTTTTTTTTTTTTTTTTTTTTTTTTTGCCTCCACCCCCACCCCAAATGATCGCTAGATTCATCACATAATGTCACAGGCTTGCTAGAGCCACTGATGCCTCTAGTAGCCTGGTGCCATCATCATGTCAACATTTCTTCTAAGAATGAGCTTCTTAGAAGGGATTGTGGTTGAGAGGTGACGGAGGCGAAGAAGGCAAGGATCATGAGGCGACTCCTCCCACGCCTTACTAGGACGACTCCCCATCCTAGCAGGGGGCTTGGGATGGTGCTGGTGCAATGGAAGCCATCGACAACAGTGGGTGACATGCAAGGGAGGGAGTTCTATCGCACGATTCTAGATGCACAATTGGCAAGAGCCATTAACCTATAGCTAGCTCCTCTGATGGAAGGCGGAATAACCAGCCTAACTGGTTAAGACCGACTCCAGCAGCATACCTAAATGCCAACATAACCCCAAAAAGTAGATTCGGCACAACGCATTTGGGCATCAAAATCCTTCTCCAACCGATGTCACAGACACCGGATGCATTTTGTGTATCAGCTGATGGGCAACGCAAAGTTGCGTTCCTCTCCACCGCGACGCGTTCCTATAGCGGTGGGCCCGCTGACGAGCTCTTTTGGGCTCCGTGAGGCGAGCCCACGGTGGAGCAGCTTGCCACAGAAAAAGTCGTTGCCACCGTGAGTGGGGATGACAACCAGGAGGAACCTGAGAAGGCTCACGTGGGCTTAACGAGGTCCTATGACGCGACGGTACCGGAGTAGCTTGCCACGTGGCGGTGACGGCTTAGAGCAAGTATTATGGTAGGCTGTAAAAGCCGACTAAATGCTGATGTGGAGGAGAGAAGGGAGGAGAGAGAGGAGAGAAGCGGGCTGTAAGCTTACAGCCGGCTTGGGCACAAGAACCAAGAAATTACGTGAGATAGACAAGTAGACCCTATATTAATTAGAAAGAGCTAACTACTGTATGAGTGGGGTGGAAGAAGAAGGTCGAAGAAACCTTTACAGCCCGCTCACGGGCCAGTATTATAATATTTGCTCTTAGGAGAAGGAAAGGCTGCCCGCCACGACGCTCGCGCACTGCTCGATGTCATTCGCGACGCAGACGACAGCCACCGGCGTCGCCTCCGGCCGCTGCGGTGCTCGCCCTACCCGGTGCCAGGAGGCACGGACACCGCGGCGCCGCACGAACCACGAAGCAACGGCAGTAGAGGTGGAAACGGGCAGGTGTGGAGGAAGTTGCGGTGTCAAGGAGGAGAAGGGGAAGAGCGGCGACAGACATGCAATTCGCCAGACCACAGGGAATGGGTCTCCGTTCAGTTGTCTGTTGGAGAAGTCTAATTTTGGGTAACCAAATTTTTTAACGTGGCTTACCTAAATCATGTAATGGGTGTGGGTATTGTTTGTTGGAGATAGTCTACTAATCAGCAACAGAGTAGCGTGGTCGAGTTGGAAGAGTCAAGTCACAAAACCAAGCGGAGTGCACCACACCCTCCACGCGACCAAGATCCAACTATAGTTGGGTAGCCGCATCTCATGACCATGGTGTAGTTTCTTTGTTTTGTTCCCATATCAATGAATCAATCCATCCATCCATGACGAAGGACTAAGTGGAGCAATGATTCAGAAACTGGGAAAAAGAAATTCGATTCCACCCTTGCGTATTTAATTATTACCAGGATCATTTCACATCATTTAGGCGCGTGCTATATAAAGTTGTTTATATAAACACGTCACGTGAACAATTCAAGTTGGGTGTTTAGTTGGTAAAATATTTTGAGTTCAGTTACTATAGTACTTTTCGTTTGTATTTGCTAATTATTGTCGTATCCTAAACTAACTAGACTTAAAAAATTCATCCGCACTTTTCAGCCAAACTGTGCAATTGGTTTTTTTTATTTTATTTACGTTTAATGCTTCATGCATGCATAAAGAGATTTGATGTGACAGCTACTATAACACTTTTTGTGAACTAAACACGGTGGTCATTACAACTCCAATACATCCTGTCAAAATGGAACTGAAGTGACAACTATATATAAATATAAAGAGTAAAATACACTCAGGGTCCTCAAACTTTTAGGGACCTCCCATCCGCGTCCCTCAAACTATAGAAACGGTTATCTAGATATCTGATCTATTGTTTGCGAGCACCAAAGGTCTAAAAATAGCCACGTTGACAGCCGATCAACATGAAATAGATGAGAGACCTATATAGTCGCTTCTATAATTCGAAAGTACGTCTGACACGGATGGGAGGTCCCCAGATTTTTTTTTTTTTTGAACGGAAAACAAGTTTCCATTGATTAAACAGCTCCTGGCAACTCGCCAGAAACCATTGATGATACAAAGTTCGTTGCTTGGTCTAGCCACAGACTGGACCCTTCGGCATCTGAGACAGCTCCATAGGAAGCTAATACATCAGCAAAAAAAGCCTAAATGCATTTTACTCTAAATATAAAAACGTATAAACTCCGGGCACTTGACTGCTTGCATCACGAACACTACGTCACTCACGTGGCAAAGAAACGGCCAGATGGTCACGGTGCCGTGCCTTCCCCATCCAAAGGAAAATCGAAAGAAAGTGCAGCGAGACGCGCTGACATCACATCATGGCCAAAGCCCGCGCGGTCGCGGAGGCACGCCCAAACTGCTCGCGTCTGCGATCGCTGCCATTGACCGGCCGGCCTGCCGGTCTCGCCAGGCCAGCAGCCCAGCAGGTGTCCTAGTCCTGCAATAGCCCTGGCTCTCAAGCCTTGCCAGCAGCCACAGCCGCCGGTGCACACGCAAGCGCAGGCGCGCGACAACTTCGGCGCCTTCCGCCCCAACGGTCCGTCGCCGCGTCAACCATCGTTGTATATATGCTCAAGCTCTCCACTCTTGAGTGCTCGATCGCTACATACGCAAACGGTACACACTACACAGGCAAATTTGTCCACCGGGTTGCATCCAGGCAGCGGCGCTAGCATCAAGAAACAGCATGGTGCTCGACGAAGGCGCCGATGCAGGGAACTCGGCGTGGCCGAGCGGCGCCGACGCCGACACACCCATGTCGCCGACGGCGAGTGTGGCGACCTCCATGACACTCGGCAGCATCCTCACCATCGCGGGCATCCTCCTGCTCTTCATCATCTTCGTCTTCGTCCTCGGCTGCCTCCAGGACTGCTGCTTCCAACGGGCGCGGGCGGCGGCGCCGTGGCCCACGGCCGGCCGGCGGTGGCAGGAGCAGGGGCGGGACACGGAGGACCAGAAGGGGCGTTGATCCGGAGCTGCTGCGCTCGCTGCCTGTCACGGTGTACAAGGCACCGCAAGCTGCGGACAAGGGGCAACAGGACACGGTGGAGTGCGCCGTGTGCCTCGCCGAGCTCCAGGACGGCGAGAAGGCCCGGTTCCTGCCCCGCTGCGGCCACGGCTTCCACGCCGAGTGCGTCGACACGTGGCTCGCCTCCCACACCACCTGCCCGCTCTGCCGCCTCACCGTCTCCAAGCCCGACGACGCATCTCCTCATCTGGTGTCTTCCCTGGCTCTTCCGCCCGTCGCGCCGGAGCCCGCGAACTTCTCCGCTGCCGCCAGCTTGCCCGTCAGTGTGCTTCTCGGCGTGTCTGGCCATGGCGCGGTCTCCGCTGCTGGCGCTGACTCCACGAGCGCCATGGTGATCGAGATCCCGGAGTTGGCTGTGCCGACGGCCACGCTGACCCCGCGCGACGCTGCCAAGTCACCGCCGGGATTGGCGAGGCTGAGATCGATCACGAGGCTCTTGAGCTTCGGAAGGCAAGGGGCCGGACCGACTTCTTCCTGCTCCTGTGCCGGTGCTGGTTCCAGCGAAGGAGTCGACTTGGAGCACGGTATCAGCTAGCGTTACCATCGTTGTTTTCTCCTCCACGGAGTCGAAGGGAAAAGGCACATTGTCGTTGGAACACGAGATCGACATGCTGCCCAGCACCAATTTCTGCACTCTCTGCAAAGTGTAACTGTATATTCATGTACCTTTCTTTTTTAGTTTAGATTTGAATATGTACATTCTTTTTCTTTTATATTTTACACTTTTCTTCCAATGCAAATATACACTAGCCCGCAAATGGCGAGGATAGTTAACCTTTTTTTATTTTTTTTGAGACCACGCCGATCGACGCTTTTTCATTAACCTTTTTTCATTAAATTAAATTAGTTTTAGTTGTAAATAACTTTTGGAGATTTTTTTGCTTGACTTGTTTTGTAACTAGTTATCATTGACCAATCTTATTGTCATCACACTCCACTCTTTTTCCACCCCAATTTATATCCTGTCCTGCTCAATTTATATCAAGTCCAAATTAAGGTAGTAAATTCTAAGTGAAGGACTATAATTATGCTTCATTGTGCTTGCAGAGTTAACTACTTCAACATAAGAAATACCGACACTGACCAATTACCACCACGTCTGGAGGGCCACGGCACCAGCAAGGCGATGTGCATCCGCCATGAATCCTCCCTTGACACCGCCTTCCCTTTTCTCTTGACAACATCCTGAGATTTTTTTTTTTTTGAGCTCAGCTCAGTACTTCATTAAGAGAAAACGGATAGTTCAAAGCTACACGACCTTTGTCCTTCCCATGGCGAGATGACAGGAGAGCGAGCGCCAAGTAACACACTAACACAAGGCGTCAGCTCGAACGGTGGCGCTGGAAATTGTAGAAAAACAATTGAGCTACAAAAGGTCTATTGGCGAGGCTTACGACGTTCCCGAGGCGGCGTAGGGACTGGCTCGCCGCGAAGTCGGTGTTCCGTGACCCCATCCGGAGCGGTGGGCACGCCGCGTCCTCCTCGACAACGTCCCTCGATTGGCGACCACGGATAGGTGGCACGTGAGGGAGGGAGTTCCCTCGCATAATTCTAGACGAACAATTGCCAAGAGACACTACCATAAGCAAGTTTCTTTGATGTACGTCGGAATATCAAGCCAAACTGGTAATTATTAGTAGGAAGCTAGTAGCTAGACGAGTTGGAAATGTTGAAAAATGAGGTAGGGACGAGACACAAGCCAAGTGGAGTGCACCACACCTCCACGCCACCAAGATCCAACTACATTTGGTTAGCCGCACCTCATGACCCATGGTGTACAGGAAGAATGATTCAGAAACTGGAAACAAAATTCGATTTCGCCCGTACGTACAGTATTTAATTAGACAATTGTTTTGTACTACGTAACATTTTTTATACAAATACGGCACGTGAAAAATTTAAGTTGGTCATTGCAGCTCCCATACATCGTCCAGACATCCTGTGTCGATTTGTCAAACGGTAATATGACAGCTATATATATAAACTCCAGCCACTTGACTGCTTGAGCATCACGAACACTACGTCACTCACGTGGCAAAGAAAAGTCTCATGGTCACGGTGCAGTACCTTCCCAAGCTCGCGCGGGTGCGGAGGCACCGGCAAATCGCTCGCGTCCGCGATCGCTGCCATTGACCGCCGGCCGGCCGGCCTGCCGGTCTCACCAGGCCAGGTGTCCTAATCCTACTTTTTAGCCTTGGCCGCCAAGCCATGCCAGAAGCCGCAGCCGCCGGTGCACGCGCAAGCGCGCCACAACTTCGGCGCCTTCCGTGGCCCCGGCCCGTCGCCGCATCAACCATCCTTTGTATTTTCTATTGTGGATTTGTGGTATGGATGAACGAACTCGAGTCGTATATATATATGTGCTCCCGCTCCCCACTTTCAAGCGCTCACTCGCTCATACAGACACGTTCTAAAGACAAGCATCAAGAAACAACATGGTGCAAGGTTCCGACGAAGGCCCCGGCGCAGGGCACTCGGCGTGGCCGAGAGGCGCCGGCGCCGACACACCCGCGGCGCCCACGGCGGGTGCAGCGGCTTCGATGACGCTCGGCAGCATCCTCACCGTCGCAGGCATCCTCCTGCTCTTCATCGTTTCGCCTTCGTCCTCGCATCCATCCAGTACTGCTTCCCACGGGGCGGGCGGCGGCGCCGTGACCCGCGGCAGGCCGGCGGCGGTGGCAGCAGCAGGGGTGGGACGCGGAGGACCAGCAGGGGCGTCGACCCGGAGCCGCTGCGCTCGCTGCCTGTCACGGTGTACCACCACGGTTCGGACGACAAGGGGCGGCAGGAGGACGCGGTGGAGTGCGCCGTGCCTGACGGAGCTCGAGGACGGCGAGGAGGCCCGGTTCCTGCCCCGCTGCGGCCACGGCTTCCACGCCGAGTGCGTCGACATGTGGCTCGCCTCCCACACCACCTGCCCGCTCTGCCGCCTCACCGTCTCCAAGCCCGACGACGTGTCTTCCTTGGCTCTTCCGCCCGTCGCGCCGGAGCCAGCGAACTACGCCAGCGCCAACGTGCCTGCCAGCGTGATTCTCGGGGTGTCTGGCTCTGGCCATGGCGCGGTCTCTGCTGCTGGCACAGGTTCAATGGCTGCCATGGTGATCGAGATCCCGGAGTTGTCCGTGCCGACGCCGACGCTGACCCCATGCGACTCTGCCAAGTCACCAGGCTCGGCGAGGTTGAGATCGATCAGGAGGCTGTGGAGCTTCGGAAGGCAAGGCGCCGGAGCGGCTTCTTCCTGCTCCTGCGCCGGTGCCGATGCCGGTGCCAGCGAAGGAGTCGACTTGGAGCAGGGTATCAGCTAGCACCGGCACCGAACAGGGTACACGGCCGACTTGCCAGTCCGAGAGCAGCACCAATCTCTTCTGCAAATGGTGGACTTGTATATTCAATCGATGTGCCATTTCTTAGTTTTAGGAATATGTACATTCCTTTTGTTTTAGAATTCACACTTTCGTTTTAGATATTGTTCATCGGTCTTCATTGATCCGTCAAGGAGCAACAAAAGCATAGAAGAAATGCTATCTTGTTTTCGTTTTACACTTAAAATGAAGAACAGGCGTCATTCATGGAACTCGATAGCTACATTCTTATATTGTACTAGTTATTGTCATCATCCATGACTATTTTTGGTTGCCGTTTCTTTCGACGAGTTGGTAGCTATTGTGCCATTCCAGAGGTGAAGAAATATAGAATCCAAATTGTAGTTGAAAAGTTGAACTTTGTTGGTATCTCATATATATATATATATATGCCATATCTATAAAATTCTTGAGGGAAATAAGAAAGTCCAGTTCAGTTACCGAGCTGAAATACCTTATGGTTGCTATTCGAATTCAATACTCAACCTATCAATATTTATTCCCAATACCTTATGGTACTGCCACCTTGCATTAAAAATACGATTTAAAAAAAAACTAAAAAATGTTTCAAATTATTTACGTTGTAGTGTTCAGATCTTAAGATTAATGAAACCATCACATATAGCTTAGGGCATGCATGTTTAGATGGAGGGACTAGAGACTAATAGGGACTAAAAATTAGTCCCCTAGCCCCTCCCAAGAGTCTAGTGAAATTGAGACTAAAAAATTAGTCCCTAGTACTTATGTTTGGTTATTTAGGGACTAAATGAGACTAAAAAAATTAGTCTCTAGTCTCTAGTCTCATAGGAACCAAACAGGCTCTTATTCTCGACGACATATCGTGTATCACTGAAAGAATATCATCATGAATAAATCACAAAATAAATAAATCAATGAGCACTCATGCCAAATAAATGACTTAAACCTCCTTGTAGATAACTTACCTACGAGTACCCAACTTTGGCGCTAGCATCATATTCAATGATTTATTGACTTCGCTAAGAGATTCTATAACCGGCAACATAACGCGAGTGTCAAATTCTTTTCTTACCACGTCTTTGCTGACGCAAGCTAATCTTCCTTTTTTTTTTTTTGGAAAAGAACAAGCTGATCTTCAATGTGCGACGGCCGGGCGGATGCATTGCACGCATGACGCACCTCATGATTCTCGTGTTACCTTTTTTTTTTTTTTTTTTTTTGTCCAAGTCCTTTTCAGTGTCAAGTTTAACAGACCGAAACAAGCGACGACAAATGACAAACCGGTTGGCCATTTGGGCACCACCTCGTTCGATCAATTAGTTCAGTTTTATATACTTCCTCCGTTCCTAAATAACCGTTGCCGCTCGCCTATGTGTCATAAATTTGACTTGATTTATAAAAAATATGTATAACATTTGTGTTTCTAAATAAATTTATGATCCTTGTTTGGCCATTCGTCTTATTTAATTTTTTATACAAATAATATAGTAAATAAATCATTATGAAAATATCTCTAACAATAATTTTTTTGTGAAACCATAACTGTATTAAGTATAGAAAACAACCGAGATACAGGTACAACTGAGAAAAGTACAAGAGGAACCACTGTTCCAACGCAAACAACCAAACCAAACCGCTTTAGAAAGATTCGAGGATGCATCGTCGCAGACTTCATGAGCTTTAAAAGCTCCAAAGATCGTTGCTTTTGTGAACCGCGTATCGCTGGCAAAGCCATGATCTTTGTAGCATGTCGGCCGGGCAAAAACCCCGGACAACCCCAACCCGAAACCTCGCATCTCCGGCGTAGCCGAAGAAATACGAAATCTCGTCCACCTGCAACCGCAAAACCTTGTACCGGCAGGATGTCCTCCCATGTGTTGTCGCCACCCGGAGAACCGGACAAAGCCACGGCGACAACAGACTCTTGTACAAACCCCAAACAAGAGAAGAGAGACCAAAGAACACCACCATCCGGCGAAGACAATGAAGCAAACTGGTCCGATCTCCCCGTGGCAGGGGCTTGCCGACCTCGCCCAGCGCAAAGGAGAACACCGTCAAGATGAAGGAGAGGTCGCGAAACATTATTCCACAAAGACCATCAATGCCTCCGCGTCGCCGATGGCGCGCCGGACAAAACTTAGCTCCGCCATCAACAGACAACGAAAGCAAACGGACCTTCCTCCCTTGGCTTCCGCGGGGACAAGGAAACCTCCGGAAGATGGTGGTGGAGTCAAAGCCGAAATCCGCGGCCGCCACCGACCGCAAACCGGAAGAACCTCACGTCACCTCCAACAACGTAAAATATGCAAACAAACCTCGACACCGCCTTGAAAGAAAAGAAAACGAGGACACCGCCATCGGTTTCACCACCGCCAACCGCAGCACCTTGGAGTTTATTCCACAAACATGGCATCACCTCAACCGATGAAGCCTGCGCATCCGGATCGCCCGAGCCATGTCGCCGAAGACAACCGACGGTTCCACCCGGCACACGCCGGAGCCGAGCGCCGACCGCCTCGCCACGGCGCCGAGCCACGCCATCCCCGCCCGAGCACCGCCGAATGCCGATGGCATGCCGCCGAGCCGAGGCTCGCCGAACGAGGACGCCGCCGCCACCGCCCACCGCCAACTGCGAGGCAAACCTAACCCCTAACCAGCGACTAAAGCCGAAGCCCACAGTTGTACAAGTCCTCCGCCCGAGGTGCCGGGCTCCCTCTCACCTCGGCCGCCGGCGCAGGCCTTTGGAGGAGGAGGGGCCGACGAATCGGTGGAGGAGATCGTCGATCGCCCACGGCTACACTCGCTAACTTTGGATCGGAGGGGGAGGGAGGAGGGAGGTCCGTAGTACTGTATTTGGGGAGCGAGCTTGGGTGATCGATTAGAATTATCTCTAACAATAATATGAGTCATACAAAAGAAAACAACTAAAATTTCTTAATTTTTTTTGAATAAAACGAATGGTCAAACAAAGATCGTAAAAATCAAAAACATATTCTTATTTATGGGACGGAGGGAGTACTAATCACACACCAAAAATAATAATATCTTAAAATATATATTTAGTCGTTTTTTGGCGCCACAAGGGACAGATATTTAGGGAGCGTTGTTAAGGCAGTTCAATTTCGTTTTGGTTTTCAACTGTCAAAAGAAAGTTGCCTTTAATCATCTCAAAGTGAAAATGACCTTTTAGCATGCCTTGCATTCGGGTCAAATGAATTCAGTTGTTTCCACACGAAGGGAAATTATCCTCAACCTTTTTCTTCCATTTGGGTCAAGATATACGTTGTTTTTGAGTGGAAAAAATTGTTGCCACGGCGCGCCTTCGGGTTTGGTCGTTGGACTGTACTCCTACTTCTACTGGTGGTGGTGGTTGGACAAAATCACGGCTTCACGTGCCAGGAACGAGGCAGCTAGCGCTCTGCCGTGCCGTTGCTACTTGCTAGACGCCAGCAGTTGATGCTGACAGGCGGTCTCCACAGCGCCAGTTAACAGCTCGCGTCGTGTTCGTGGATTCAAACGTCCCCCTCTCTTTCGGTCTCCCCTGCCGCCACTGACCGGCCTGGCCGGGCGAGCAAAACACGAGAAAAAAAGCCTCCTTCGCGGTGCCTTCTCTCTCTTTGTCTTGCCTGCGCTTCACATACACATCCCCGCCCACTCCCCTCTCGTCGCTGTCTGTCTGTCCCCGTCGTCACGGCAATGCTCCTCGGACGACACTTCCTGCATCCCCGGTCCCTCCCTGTATATCTGTGCCTCGAGTGCTCGACCTCGACCTACACATACGCGTCGCCGCGCCACTGAAGGGCTCTGAGTCCGACCGAGCATGACGACGCAGCACGGCGCCACCGACGCGTCGTCGCCGCCATGGCCGAGCGCCGACCCTCCCAAGGCGGCGCCAGTAGAGGCCGCCGCGGGTGGTGCCATGACGCCCGGCAGCGTCATCACCGTGGCAAGTTCTATCGTCATCTTTGTGATCATCGCCACCGGCCTCCTATCCCTGCAGTACTGCTTCGACGCCTGGGACAGGGAAGAAAGCCTCGGCGCCTGGTCCCAGCACCGCCGGCGCCGGCGCCGCCGTGGCGACGACGGGACGGCGGGGTCGAATGGTGCCACGCGGACTCTGGGCGTGGACCCGGAGCTGCTGCGCGCCCTGCCCGTCACGGTGTACCGCGCGGCCCCGGGTTTCAAGGAGGACGCGGTGGAATGCTCGGTGTGCCTCGCGGAGCTCCAGGACGGCGAGGAGGTGCGGTTCTTGCCTCGCTGCGGCCATGGCTTCCACGCCGAGTGCGTCGACATGTGGCTGGCGTCCCACACTACCTGCCCGCTCTGCCGGCTCACCGTCTCCAAGCCCGACCCCGTATTGCCTCTCCGTCCGCTCCCCCTGAGCCGGCGAACCTGACCGGGAGCGTGCTTGTCGGGGTCTCCGACCTGGGCGGCGCGCTCACCGCGGCGAACATGGCCACCGACGACGGACACGACACGGCCGCTTCCACTGGCGCCGCAGCGGCTCTGGTGATTGAGATTCCTGAATTGGCTGTGTCGACGCCGACCCCGCGCGACGCGGCCAAGTCGCCGGTCTTAGCGAAGCCAAGGTCGTTTCGGAGGCTATGGAGCTTTGGAAGACAAGGCCCGAGCACGAGCTCCTCCTGCTGCACCTGCGGCGGCGCCGGCGAAGTAGCCGACGTGGAGCAGGGTGTCGGCGTTACCCAGGGGACTGGCGTTACCATCGGCGTGGCTGTCGCGGAAGCGCAACCGCCATCAAAGACCACGACCGGTGCGGCACAGGGATCTGCCGTGTAGCCATGGAACCGCCGCCGGACGTGCGCCAGGCCGACTAACCGGAGAACAATTCTAGTTTTCAGATATCTGTGCATATGTACACTCTGTAGTGTTCAATTCGAGCCACCCTTTCTTTCTTTTATTTCATTTGTGTCGTATGTACACTCCTGGTATCTACTGCACAACCCTCACTAAACAGTTCTTCCGATATGCAGCATACCACCTCAAGAACCTCAATAAGACCATGACATCCAAGAGCAGGCCCATTGTAAAAAATGTTATAACTTACAAACAGAAAAAAAAACAAATTAAATTCGATTACACCAAATTGTGCAAAAACAAGATCACATTCGGATATATTTCGATAAAATTATATGTTAGTTCCACTCGATGCTAATTGGTATAGAGTAAAGTAAAATATAAAAAAAAATGAGGGGGGGCGCAGAATAAGAGAGTGATAATAATATTCTAACTCATAGATTTCTCCTTGATACCCGCGGCAATGCGTGGGGAATCCACTTAGTTACATTTACATAGTAGAAGTGTAGAACTAGGCTTATCGTACACAAGAGGATTGGGAAGGGTGCAATGCTACGGTGCCCTGTGGTGATGTTGCTTTTCTTTCTCAAACCTTTTGTAAATATTACCTTTTAGGGCTTTTCTGAGCCAATATATAAAATTCAGGTGAAGAACGCTTCCCTGCGGTGAACACTAAAAAAATATTTCACTTTCGATGAATGTATATTGTTCATTATTATAGAACTAGAAGAAATGGTCTAGAGTATATCAAAAACAAAGTTATGCACCATAAAGATGACAAAATACTGAGTACTAGAAAGCAATTATATTACTAAAGTTCTCGTCATGTCTAGCAAACACTTCCAACGTGGTTGTCTCAATAATCTTACAACTCATTTTCATCAAATGGTGATCCTCCTCATTCTTGTGTACCATATATTAGAACTTGGTCAAGTAGATCCCCTAAAGATAGCCTCAAGCAAGTAAGTTGGCACTACGATCTTATTAAAAACTATATCATTTATAGTTAACCAAATCGCTAATGATATTTCAGCTTTTTATTTATCCCTTCCAACCAGCCTATAAATATATTGTGTACTCCCTTCGTCCGTAAAAAAGCTTGCAATCCTACGCTAAGAGTTGTGTCAGCAAAAAAGCTTGCAATTTTAGACCTGAGAAGCTTAGTGGCACATGGGAGTGATTGAAGACAACAAAAACTGCATGTCTAATAGGGCACATGTGATTCGTCGTCATAACTAACTTCATCTAAGGTTACGGTATTTACAAGCATTTTCGACAGAGGTAGTATACTAGATGGTGGTCATAAATTAAAGAAAACATAAACAATTCACCAAATAAACTTAGCAAGATTGCGGTCAAAAAATAAGTGTTGAATAGACTCATCCGAAAGTTACAAAAAATAACATCTCCTATCTCCTTGCCACTTTGCCATCGTGCTAATTTTTTTGTTAAAGTTACTCCCTTGTACAAGTACCACATGAAAACTTTTGATTTTGAGATATAGTTTTAGTTTCTAGATTAAAGTATTATAAGGTATAGCCTTGTGAACCTAATAGAGCTCTATACATTCAAAGTGAAGTTTTGGTTAAATGTTACATATATTGAAAATAGATTGCTTGCTTTGACTTTGGATAATGCTAGTTCAAAATGAAGTGGCTTTCCAGGATATAATTTCAGATCTGAAAAAAGAATGCTAATGGTTCCCTAGTTTGGGTGTTTTTTTCATGTCGGATGTGGTTGCCATTTTCTCAATTTGGTTGCCGTGTATGGTTTGAAAGTCATTTCATAGGAACAACTTGTACTAGTTGTGAAAGGATCTTCATTGCGTGGGAAGAGCTTATGAAGCGTCTTGGATCTGGGGTGTCTCTCAATCGGTGGAATTCTTCATACCTAATGTGAAGAGATTCATTGTACTACGAGGATGCGCTTTATATGGTTGAAGTTTTTCAAATTGTCATAAGTATACCAAGATTTCTCTATCACTTACCGAATGGGACAATGCATTGACAATTTTTGGTTACTCAAGAAATTTTATGATCTCAATGAAACTCTTTCTAGCACTTCATATAGATGTTTCTACGATATAAAAGATCTTACTTTATTATAGGTGCGTTATTGAGAAACTACACTTAGAGAAATCAAAATTTCTATGAATGATAAATTTGAGAAATAATAGCAGTAGTTGACCAACATTGCACTAGCAATAGCCTTTTTTTTCTTGATCTTAGGTAAAAAAAAAAGACCGACGTAGTATTACATGAAGAAGTTATATACAGATTTGCATAAAGTTGAACTTAATGAGGTTGTTATGTTTGAAGAAATTATATAACTATTATGTTATTTTTGCTCCTGCATCATAAAAAATAGTAAAGAGTTGCACCTGAACATAGTAACAGATATGATTATTAATGGAAAATGTAGGTCATGACCTTGAACACTTCTTATATGATGCAAGTGAACTTATTATGGTTGAGCCAAATTATAGTTCGAGAGGTATATATTACGTAACCACTTTGGGTGTAGGTTTAACAAACTAGACTCCATAAATAAGGAGATGCTAATGAAAGCCCGCACAAATAAACTGAGAAATAAAAAGTATCGGACATCCTTCTCTACATCCGATCCATCCTTATGTCCATGTATAATGAGAAAGCATCCGGAGGCTACAAATGCATAGATAACCAACAAAGCAATACAAGTTATGCTATAATCATGGTATGGAGCAAACCTAATATTGAAACTTAGAAATCCAACCACAACAACCACCAAGTGACTTGTGATACGGCGGGTGATTAAACCTAGGATAAAAAAAGAGTTTAATCAAATTAAAAGGAGTATTGTTTCAAAAATTGTTAGGGATGCAATGGCAATAAACCTCAACAATAGTTTTACGAGGCCGTTCTAGTGTAATCGGTCGTGTTATTTATCCCTATCATAGCCGTCTCTATTCTGAATTATAAAATGGTTGGGTAGCTACAACAAGAAAAGGTGATCATGTTATGTGTTTTAGTTACACATTTACAACTGCTGTAGAATAATGCATTGATTATTTTCCTTTTCTTTCTCATTTTTTGTTCAGATTCTAAAATGGTTGGATCAACCGTGAGTGATCTTGAGGTTGAGGCTCTGTCTAATGTTGTGGCTTGCATAGGGCGCCTTGCCTCCCTTTTATAGTTGAAGGGGAGGGTAGGTTACAGACGGAATTGAGGAAGGAGCAAAAGGAAAGAAAACAAAGAAAGAGAAAAAACAAAATAAAGGGGAGGTCAATGGCGTTGTCTCTTCATCCTCCTTAGTGTCGATCTTGCGGGTCGTGGTGATGACGACGGGCGTCACGTTGGTCTTCTTCCTTGTACGACCCCAGTCAACCAAAATGAGTTTCCTAATCCCGTTACAAAGAACGAGATGGCCAAAATAGTGGTTGGGCGTGGATCATATGTAGGTTAGGCAGCATAGTGGCATCCTTTGCCACATCGTGGCCATCGTGGAGAGCCCGCCCCGGTCTGTCACCATTCTAGTCCTATCCAGAGTGGTTGGAGTTGATGCGGGTCATCTCCGATATGCCCGTCCCCATACTAGGTTGTTGAAAAGGGCGCGGAGGTCCTGGGGACACGTCCACCTTGCCTGAAGACTATCCTGCATAAGCCATTAGGTGAGGTGGAATCCTCTTCTGAGGGGTTGATCGAGGAGAGGCCCGCTTCCTAGGGGTCAAACGAGCCGTTAATCCCCTCCAAGGGGTGGACGAAGGCCTTCGGTCGGATTATTACTTAATCTGTTAACCCTTCTCTTGTGGGTACCGTTATATTTATATCCGACACGGAATATGCTAGTTGGTAGTTGCTACATCTAATTTTTATTCACTTTCCAAAGTTGTAGGAAAAGAAGGGGGGTGAGGACTTTGAGGAGGGACATCGAGGAAGAAAAAGACATGGAAAGTGATCCTAACATGATGGATGATGTGATGAACCGTAGATGTTTGGCCTTTAGGGACTTCGGTCATGATTAAAAAATTATGTTAATGCTTAAGACCAAGGGTCAGGCACTTCCTTTTTTTTAAAAAAAAAAAGATTCATGTCTGGACCTTTGTTTTGGTTTGAGACACAGAGACAGTCATACATACACATGCCAGGATCAATCAATCAAATCAGGTGCCCAGTGCATTGCTGTTGCCCGACGCCGGCAGCAAAACCCGAAAAGAGTAAGGGGATGCCTGGCTGCTGTTTGGTCGGTTCGAAAGGTAAGGCAGCCACACGATTTCCCATTGCAAAACCCGCCACAAAGTGTGGCGAAGAAATTTGCCGCCGCCACCACGACTTCGCCACCGCTGGGGCGTGCGGGCGTGGCCCAGACCAAAGACCCCTAAACCGTTAATGTCTGTGGCCTTGCACGCGCGCATGCTGCCAAACCCAGGACCCTGGCGCCAAGCCGTTGTCTTGTTGGTTTCTTCCGCTTCGATTCGATCCTCTTCCCGTCCGGCCGTCCCTCCTCCCCATACGCATCCATACGTCTTCAACCTCAACCTCTGTGTCCTCGGTCGTCACTTTCGATCTTCATCTTCTTCACCGGCTCAATCACCGCTGGGCGCCCTCTCCCACGCCATGGCGTTCGGCAACATCCTCACCATTGCGGTATCCTCCTGCTCTTTGTTGTGATCTTAAGCCTTTGGCGTCGTCTCCCCTACAGTGCTGCTTCAACGCATGCCACCGTCGCCGTGCCCAGCGGGCGTTGGCGTCATCGCAGAAGCGCGATGTGGCGCCCGTGGTGGCAGGGCGGCGGCAGTCGGAGGTGGTGATCCGGCTGCTGCAGCTGCGCCGCTGTCGACCACGGTGTACCGCATGGTCGCGATGGCACGCCGCGTTCAAACAAGGAGGACGCGGCGGTGGAGTGCGTGGTGTGCCTCGCGGAGCTCCAGGGCGGGAAGTGGCCCGGTTCTTGCCGTGCTGCAGCCACGGGTTCCGCACCTAGTGCGTCGACACGTGGCTGGCATATCAATCCACCTTTCCGATCTGCTGGATCAACGTCGTCGCTCGCTAGGTCCGGCATGGCGCCAGTGTTCGCACTGCCTCCCTCCTCTGGCCCGGCCACCAACCTACCCACACGAGGCCATGAACGTTGTCCGAGCTGCAGGGCGTGGCAGGGGCCGTCACCCAGTAGGCCAGCACCACCGGCAGATGCAGATCCTGGGTCTGCGCAGAGATTGGCGTGCTATATTTAGACTGCTCCAAGCAAGTTCTTTCTTTTGTACGATAATTATTCTGCAAACTCTATTCTCTAACTCGCGGCTGATCGCGTCAACTTCATTTTTTTTTAAACACGCCGTTGCGCGTTTTTCATTAAGCAGAATAAAGTTCAAACAACAAGGCACCACGGTAACCAAACAATTACCGGGCGAACCTAACAACTACTTGGATACAATATCGGTGATTACATATGGACTAGTTTGCGACAAGGCGACCCGCCCGAAGGCATGGCTAAGCGACCTCCTCGGCGAGGCCCTCGGTGTTGAGGTCCATGGCGGAGAGGTCAAACCGTCCCTCAAGAAGCATCTCGAAACGGCGCCGCTTAGTCGGCGGCATACCACCCCCTGAAGTCGGCCTTGACCATCTCTTCTACGGCAATCGGGGCCTCCCCTTCGGCACTTCCTCGCCCAACTTCCGGGCAAGAGCTTCGAGCCCGCAGGTCACATTAGCGACCCTTGGCGCTGACTTCTGATCCGGCCTGACGGCGCCAGCCGTATCGTGGAGGCTGGAGTCAGCGACATCACGGCCGCGGCCCGTCTTGATAAGGGGCGTGCAAGTGGCACGCACACCAAATCCTCGATCTCTTGCCGCGACGCCAAGGTCAGCGAAGGCGTTGGGAGCATCGTCTTCAAGACACCGGAGGCGGTTCGAGGAGCGGCTTCCTCTCGAAGGTCGGCGACGGCCAGGGCGCCGTACTCCACGCCGCCCCGTCCCCGTCGGCCCGTCGGGCTGCCGAACTCCTCAAAGATCCCCAAAGGTGATGGGTGCCCAGTCGACACTTCCACGGGCTGAAAGAGGTGGACAAGCCAGGCTACCGGCAAATGAGCTTCGTCGAGCATCGGGTGATCAGGTTGGAGCTACCGCGCCCCCACAAGGCCCGCCGAGCACAAGCGGGTCGGTGTCGATGTAGGCAGGGGTCGAGGTGGTGGCTTCCTTTGGTGGTGGGCGGCGATGGTGGTGTGGGCGGTGACGCCGGGTCGTCCGGAGGCAAAGCGTGGTGTGGCGACGTCACAGGGGAGGGCATCCGCTTCCTTGTTCGAGGCCCGTGGGCGGCGGGGCGGTGAGCCTCGGTTGCACGCCGAGAGCGGCCACGGGTGCATGCCCTCGCCACGATGGCGGGAGCCCCGACAGCGAAGGCAACACGCCGGGGAGTGGCAGTGGGCGGCGGCGTGGTCCGGGGAAATAGATTGGAAATTTGGGCCAACATCGCGTCAACTTCATGCAGCTGTCCATCCAAGACCGCACCTCAGAGTCAGCTGGGCTCATTTAGACTTTTGATTGGACTAAAAGTTCAAATAGATTGGAAATTTGGCCCAATTGCAGGCCTTGCTGTCTGAATCCCAGAACCTTGGGCCAGACTCGGCGTGGCTGAGGTCGTGCAGGATGGGTGTCGGTCGTGATCATGGAGAGCCGCTGGCTATGTATGCCACTATGCCGTCCAACTCAAGGAGCAACCGTATAGTGGATATGTAAAGTATCACATAGACTAATAGGCTTGATGAGCATTATATTGGTCCAACTGACAGAAGCCTATAGTTCATTACGGGCCTAAAAATGGCTGCGCAAGCTCAATTCTATTTTTTCAACTTTTGATGTAATAAACAGTAGGACTTAGTACTCTATCTCTCTCTATATATATCTTGAAATTTAATATATCTTTGAAATCCTTAAACGTATTATATGATATATTTTTTTTCACAACGGTAAAACCGAATATTATATGATATATGATAAACGTCATTTAATTGTGTACTATGTGACGATAGTTATTTTTAATCTAAGTTGGACGATTACTTGGGCTCATAATTCCCTTATAATTTGTAACAATTGTAAATACTTAAATATTTTATTTTTTAGGATGGAGTGAGTATTAACAAGAGTTTTGACACTAATACTAATGGCCTGTTTTGGATGATGTGGTTTTTTTGAAAACTATAGTATCACAAAGCTGTAGTTTTACAAGTCAAAGAAATACAAAACCGAGGTTTACAAAAAGTGGTCATAATTGAAATTTCTAAAACTCCAGAAAAACTATAGTTTTGACAAAACCATGGTCTCAAAGACTAAGATTTGTTGCATCTAAGCATCCAATAGCTTTTAAAACCAAAGTATTTTTGTAAAACCATATTATTTATCCAATACTTCAAAAAATACTTTGCATCCTAGACTGAACTTTTGTATTTTGTGCAAATCCGTTTCTATGATGATCTCTTGAGTTTACGAGACATATTCAAGTTCTTTATTTAGGGTTTGTTTGGTACAATTTCTCCACTAGCTTCACAGGTGAGAATTATAGTCATTTATTCTTTTGTCAACTAAGAGGAATTGTTTCGCCATGGCTTATTAAACAACTTCAGCTTCACCGGTAGAGCTACTTGTGGAGAAGAAGCAAAACAAATAGGCTCCATTAGTAAAGTTGAGCTGTGGCAAGCAAAGCCTTACCGTCCTTACAAACAAAACAAAAAAGAAATTTATATATTTGACCCTGCTAAAAACTGTGAATTGTTCTGAACATATAGAGATACTGTCCAATGGTTTGAGCAACTAGAGATATTCAATTAAACTAGCAAGGCCAAAAACTAAGAAGGGCATGATTGACGACATTCTAGGATTCTATGTGAAATGATCGAATTTCGTGTGAAATTGAGGTCCTAAACAAAAATCGTACCGGGTCAAAAGGTTCGGTTAAATTCAAATTTTTAGTAAGTGTAGAGTTCAAGCATGCCTACAAGTCGGATTTTGTTTCGATAAGTGGTTATCTCGTTTGTTTCATCTTCGTACATCTTGATCAAATTTTGGATGATAAAATTCAGTTTTATTAGCTATAAATCTTAACATTTCGACTGGTCAAAATAAGTGGATTATCTGTCTAAAGTTACTGGAATTCGAGATCTATCCATTTTTGTTTTAAGTCGGAATTTCCTTTTTAACATCTGAATTCCAGAACCCTGGACCCGAGACCATGATCGTCGGCCGTTGTAAAGTACTCTAGCAGAGTGCTTATCGTGCGAGCGCCGAACGGGGATGAAGAGCTAGCGTGTGGCGTGGAAGAGGGGACAAAGTTGGAGCGTGCACGTGACACGCATGGGCATGCCAGAGCGGCCAACCGAGGTAGAGCCGCCAATTCCATGATTGCTCGCAGTTGTCTTTGACGCTCCCACAGTCCCACTAGTTATCTGTTTGATGCAAAGCGTGGGAGAGGAGAGCTCGGCGTCGGCGATGGCGACGGCGGCGCCACCGCCGCCGGTGCTTGCGTCGCACGGCGTCCACATGAACGGAGGCGAAGGGGACGCCAGTTACGCCAAGAACTCCACGCCGCAGGCCCGTCGCGTCCACCTCAGCTCGCCAAGTCTCGATCGCTTACGTGAGCTGACCCTTGTTGCATGTCTTGGCGTGCAGAGGCGCGTGCAGCAGAGGCTCGCCCGCTGGTGGAGGCCGCCGTGGCGTTCCTGTACCGTGGCACCGGTGGCGCGGCGCGGAGCGTCGGCGTCGCGGACCTCGGCTGCTCGTCGGGGCCCAACACGCTGTTCCTGATCTCCGTGGCCATCGACGCCGTGCGCCTCCAGTGCGCGGCCGCTGGCGCCCCGTGCCCGGACATCCACGTCTTCCTCAACGACCTCCCCGACAACGACTTCAACGCCGTGTTCAGGCAGGTCCCGGCGTTCCTGCGCCGCCAGAGTACCCCCGACGCCGGCAGCAGCGGCAACAACGTCCTCGTCTTCGCCGCGCCGGGGTCGTTCTTCGGCCGGCTCTTCCCGGCGGGGAGCCTGCACCTGGCCTGCTCCTCCTTCAGCCTCCACTGGCTCTCCCAGGTTCCTCCGGAGCTGGCCGCCGGCGAGCTGCTGAACAGAGGCAACATCTCCGCTGGCCGGACGAGCTCGCCCGCGGTGATCGACGCGTACGCGCGGCAGTTCAGACGGGACCTCACGCTGTTCCTCGAGTCGCGGGCGGTGGAGGTCGTCGCCGGCGTCTGGGTCCTGGCCTCACTCAAGGGACGGTCGGAGAGGATCCCCGCAGCGAGGGCTGCGCCATGTTCGAGTTCGACCACCCCAGCAACATCCTCAACGACATGGCCTCCAGGGTTGGTGATCTCAGCTTCTCGCATCCATGCTCAGCAGATTAGACCGATCAGGAACAATTGGTGGTTGGTTGCTCATTATCTTGGCCGGCCGGCGTGCAGGGGACTCGTGGAGGCGGCGAAGCTGGACTGGTACAACATCCCGGCGTACGAGCCGTGCGCGGAGGAGGTGCGGGAGATCGTCGACGCGGAGGGCTCGTTCGAGATCGTCGGGATGGAGTCGTACGAGACGGCGGGGGTGGCCACGCCGCCGGCGTGCGACGAGGGTGCTTCGCGCCGTGCACGAGCCGATGCTGGCGCGGCACTTCGGCGCCGGCGGCATCGATATGGACGAGTTCATGAGGACGGCGGAGGCCTACTTCCGGCGGCTCATCGATGAAGGGAAGTACAGGGAACTCTCGTGCAAGTCCTGTCTCTCAGGAGGAATTTCTCACAGTGCTGATCTTTGTTGGACCATTGATTCATCTCCGAGCTGCATAGTTGCCAAGTGATCCATTCTGTTGTAAGGCCAGTCCCAATATATTTCACCTCTCTCGATAAATAGTTTCATTGAAGTCGGTTTTCCCAGAACCGTCAGCGCGTCTACCATATCCTACGGCTGCATGTCCTTCGAGGCGACGCGCGCTTACCGTTCTGGTTTGGCGTTTTCGTAGTTTCATTGCACCGGGCCTATTGATGCCTTTTGTGGGTTCCACAAGTGTCTCTTCAGTTCACTCTCTTTCCGGTCGATCATTTCCTCCTCGCATGCACACAGGGCGGGGTGAGGAAGAAAAATCACGAATGGAACAAATTAAAGATTCGGTGGCGGTTTCACCTGATTTCCAACGTTTTGAAAACAGCTCATTTGTTTCGTCCCATGAAACGTTTCTCTTTTCTCTCTTCCTCGATACATGCCCATAAAACCGCATTAGACTAAGGGTCAAAAAAAAAACCCGCATTGGACTAGTCTAAATTTGTCAAGCTTGCTTCTTTTTCGGTTGTATATATATTCTTATATCACAGTAGTGAATAATATGAAGTATTATTAAAAATTCACTTATCAAAACTGATTATCTTTTTTTTTTTTTGACGGAATCAGTAGGGGAATTCCCCTATCTATTTTTTCATTTTCAATTAAATAAAAGAATAGGGATGTAAAAAAAAAATGTTACAAGGCCATTATGCCCAAACAAAAAGAAAGAAAAATAAAAACAGTTACAGCTACAGTTACAAAGTGGATTGTCTCCAGGTTTCTAATAAATGATGCCTGCTGCCTCTGGACTCGATACAGACCAGGTTAAACTCCTCATTGAATTCTCTTTTCCAGACATTGAGGCTTCTCTGCTTATTGTCAAAAAGATCACACCGTTTCTCATCTTCCAGATACACCAACTAGTTGGAATGAGCACTTCTCTGAATATTACATTGTTGAAATCTTTTCTTCCTTTTAAGAGCATGTCTGATGGGCTTAAATCAAGGTCGCACTGAATGTTGACAGCATCCCAACATTCTTTGCTAAAGGGGCATTCGAAAAAGAGATGGAGAGAGGTTTCCTCAAAATCTTGATCACACAGGACATAGGAGTAGTCATCGAGATGCATGTTCTTTCTCTTCAACAAATTCCTGGTGTTCACGATTTCTTAAAAGGAGCCAAAAGAAAAAATTTTGATTTCCAGGATTATGTGACCCCCACATCCACTTAAAGAGTGGAGAAGCCTGAGATTCTCCTATCAGAGCTTTATAAGCTTTTCTGCTACTGAAGTTCCTTGAACCCCAGATGAAAGACCATAGATCATTGGAATTAGGGTCCCAGCCCTGTTCCTCTATGTGTTGATACATATCCTCTAGTTGACTTGCAGCAATTTGTGATAGAGGTAGTCTAAACAATCTGTCCAGGCTTTGATTAATGAAGAAGGATACTGAGCACTTGGGCTTTCTGCAGAAAGAGAACAGTTGGGGGTACTTATCTGATAGGGGCGTGTCAGTGGCCTTTACAGACCAGAAAGCTATTGAATCACCTTTGCTGGGGTACTGGTAGCAATGCATTCAATTTTTGGGAAAAGTTTTATAACATCTCTCCACCAAAAAGAACCTGTAGATGCTCTATTTTGGGGTGGTGTCTGATTGTTTGCATAGAGATGCTGCCAGGTGAGCTCAACCCAAGGTGTGCTTTCTTTTGAAAAGAATTTTGAGATGAATTTCATGAGAAGTGCATCATTATGTGTCTCAATATCTAGGATCCCTAGACCACCCTGGATCTTTGATTTGCAGACATCTTCCCAAGCCACTAAACAGTTCCCTCTTCCGTTAATATCTCCTTTGTCCTAAAGGCCATGTTTTCTGTATATGTCTATTTGATGAACTACTTGGAGGGGTAACTTCAGAGTGCACATATAGTATGTGGGTAGGGCTGGGAACACTGAGTTCACCAAGATCAGCCTACCATTGTATGAGAGCAGTTTGCTGATCCCATTGAGTCTTCACTCAATCCTGTTCAGTAGTGGTGTGAATTCATTGATAGTTGGCCTAGTAGTACACAAAGGTAACCCCAAGTAAGTGAAGGGCATGGTGCCTACTTGACAGCCCAAAATACTTGCAAGAGTGGCAGCATGCTGCTGATCTATATTTATAGGGACAAAGGAGGACTTAGTATAATTAACATGTAAGCCAGATGATTATGAGAAGGATACCAGCAATGCTTTCAAATCGGAGAGAACAATGGGGTCTGGCTGGCAGAATTAGAAGGGTATCATCTACATACTGTACTATGGGAAAATCACCTCCAAAATTGTCTCCAAGAGGGTGCTTAAGGTCTCCATCATGCGAGGCTTTATTGATTATAGACTGTAGCAAATCAGCTGCTAACACAAATAAGAGTGGGGATAAGGGGTCACCTTGCCTGACACCTTGTGAGAAAGGTAGGATGTGCATAATGCGATCGGTGTATTCTCCAAATGTTGTGTGTGATACAAATAGAGGTGCTAAGGCGCTGCTGGCCATTGGTGCCTGGTCACTATGCCTACAACAATGGGAGGCTCCCAAGCACCAAGACCGGGTACTCACACACTAAACATAGGTAGTCTACACACTAAACATAGGTAGTCTAACATACCCACAACAATGGGAGGCTCCCAAGCACCAAGACCGGGTACTCACACACTAAACATAGGTAGTCTACACGCTAAACATAGGTAGTCTAACATACCCCTGCAGTCGTAGCGGCAGCAACACGAACGGTCAAAATGGAGAACAATGGAGACATATCCCCACAGTCGGAACGCTGGCGTGCAAGCTTTGACTGGATACTCATGCATATTTTCATACTCTACCAATTGAGCTACATCCCCCACGGTGGTGCCCTAAGAAGGCCGATGTGGAAGGCAACCTGACGACGACGGCAGCAATGACAACGACGATGCGGAGAGGTGGGTCTGCTACTCCTTGACAACAACGACGCAGCGGATCAGAAGGATCGGCCGTGCATCCTACGAGGGCGCTGCCCCCGGCGGAGATCGGGATCGACCTCCCCTGGGGGCAGCGCGAGGCGAAGCCTAAAGCCTAGGATAGAACCCGGACTCGTGATACCATGTGAGAAAGGAAGGATGTGCACAATGCGATCGGTGTATTCTCCAAATGTTGTGTGTGATACAAATAGAGGTGCTAAACGCTACTGGCCTTTGGTGCCTGGTCACCATGCCTACAATCAATGGGAGGCTCCCAAGCACCAAGACCTGGTACTCACACACTAAACATAGGTAGTCTACACACTAAACATAGGTAGCCTAACACACCTCTTTTGCAGGTGAAAGCTTTTCCAATTGTGCCATATAAAAGAACATATTAGCTGTCACTTGGATAGAAGATTTTCAATCCATCCGCCCACTTAGAAGAAAACCCTTTATGTTTCAGGATTTGCAAAATGAATTTGTGCTCTAGCTTATCAAAGGCCTTTTCAAAAACCAATTTCATGATTACAATCCCCTTTTTTGACTGATGGTGAAAGTGTAGGAACTAAAAAGACCAAGCAAGACAGTCTTGAATGGTTCTTCCCTTGATGAACCCATATTGGTTTGCATGCACTAGATTGCTAATAGCTGATTGTACTCTATTGGACAGGATTTTAGTAATGCATTTGAGTGAATAATCGAGGAAGGAGATGGGCCTAAAATCATTCACAGATTCAGGATTCTCTTTCTTTAATAACATTTTGTAATACAAATATATATTTATATGTAATCTATAATCACAATTTAGTTGTGATAAGTTTTTTTCCCGGTAAAAACACAGTTTAAATGTTTTGGTGTAATGTTTTACACCTTTAAGTAGCATCTGAGAATAACTTCTAGTGTCTAAAGAATATACTTTTTAACTTAATTTTCTTGTGAGACTAGAAGCATATCTTATGCATTTCTACACGAATCGTGGATGATTCAAAATGAAATTACACTACATTTAGTTACGAAGGGATAAAATATTGTCAATTAATATTAATGAATGACATGTCAAGTGATGTGGACAATTAAATGCATGTTAGTGTCCTTGTCATTGGGCAGCAAGTGCGTGTGATTTGAGTAACAATGTACTCCGTCCCAAAAATGATAGCCATGTAATGATAGTTATCAATGGGTTGTTATGAAAGAAAGTGTAAAAAGTAAGTTACAAGTTAGAGAGGAGCAAAATCAAAATTTCTATAATTTCTATAAGTAGACAAATTATGAATAGGTAAAGAATCTTATTTTTATATGTACCGTTTCGGGCCGACTTCTTTGGTGATCTTGTGGTTTTTTTTTGAGCAAAGTTGAATTATACGCGAAAAATCGCCTGATGATTCTTAAAAAATGGTAAGGGACCGCAGCATTGATGTGTTTTGGCTGTGTTTAGTTTCAAACTTCAAACTTAAAAATACATCAGGCGTCAATGATGACTTTGGGAATCTCTATATCTGTCGGGTGTTCAATCCTTTGGAGGTGCTCATAGGGGTAGAGTTTATGTTCGTGTATTTATAGGGGTGAGTGTGTATGCGTGTTGTAAGTGTCTACGTTGTACTGTGTAATTCTAAAAAAAATATCCTTCCAACGATGAAGGTGCCTTAAACTGAATGAATATCTTAAGCACTCGAGTAAGCAGTGGATCATAGCTTTTTGAATGAAATTAGTTGGGTAATTGATTCAACTGGTACAAAGAAGAGCCATCAAAAAGGAAGTCCAGGTGGGGAGTGAAATCTTCGAACATGTTATTTTCTTACCCTATACTATCCACTCCTTATCTTGACTAACAATACACCCTTTTTTGAAACTCTTCCCTGCTTCCTATGAAACAACTAAAACACCTAAAAGCTTACTACTTCTACTTGTCATGCATGCATGGAGCATTAAATCTAGTCGAAACACAACACCGATTGCACCATTACCTTGTAAATTGCGAGACAAATCTAATGAGCCTAATTATTCCATGATTAGACATTGAACTGCTGTACTAACACATGCTGTAATGATGAATTAATTAGACTTAAAATTTGTCTTATCATTTACAGACCAAATCTATAATTTATATTGTAATTAGACCACATTTAGTACTTAAATGTGTACCGCAATAACTGATGTGACATTTTAGCGTCACTTTTCGACATCTAAATACAGCCTTAGTTATTTATATTTTTATATTTATATATGGCTAATATATACAATACAAGCATAGTATGATGATGAGCAGGCGTGTCACGAGATACCTTTCTAGCTAGCTAGCTGCCCGTCGACTGGACACTGGAGCCTCCGGACCCGGCCGGCTGTAAATAATTTCGCTCACCACTTTGTTCACTTCACCACTTCGCCGACAGACAGTAACTAACGGGAAAGAAGCATGGCGAGCTCAAGGTCAGGGAGAGCCGGAGAGCAGGAGGCGACCGACGGCGGCGAGGCCCACGGCATCGTGATAGTGGGCGGCGGCATCTGCGGCCTCGCCACGGCACTCGCGCTGCACAGGTGCTCCCTCCGCTTATCCTTCGCTGCTGGCTGCTGCTGCTCTTCTTGAATCTTGCTTGGCTCGACTCTTGCTTGCTTGCATTTCTGCAAGAGAAACAAAGGCTAATTAATCTTTGGAGGAATGTGTTCCTTGTCGATGCGTGCAAGTACTGCAGGAAAGGGCTGAGGAGCCTTGTGCTGGAGAAGTACGGGTGCCTGCGAGAGGAAGGGGAGCCATAGGCATCAACTCCAATGGCTGGCGAGCTCTGGATCAGCTCGGGGGTTGCCACGGAGCTCCGAGGCAAAGCCGTGCCTCTCAAAGTGTATGTAATTAACCTTACTGATCTGAAGCACATTTTGGCCAAATAATAGTCATGGCCACTGTAGCAATGTTCCGGATCTCCAGTTGCTTCGAACTGGATTATATCGTATCGATTTAATCTGAAAATGTTTTCGGCAGACTGGAGCTCCTGGCAGTGGCAGATACTACTTGCCTATTTTGGGATAGTATAGTATGACAAGGTTTCTTATGATAACTCATAACCGAGGAACTTTGTGTATAATTGGTTTTATTAGGATCCGAGATGAATGTCTTCACAAAAGAAAGAGTAGCTCGATAACTGTCAGGTATATATCATTTGATTTGATTTACGGAGATAGAGTAATTGCCTTTGAGCGCCGCATTTGAGCTAGATAAGTTCACTGAATATATTTTTGCCCTTCTGATCCTAGTGGTGAGCTAAGATGTCTGCGAAGATGGGACCTGATTGAGGCATTGGCTAATCATCTACCTGCTGGAACAGTCCGTTTTGGTTGCCAAATCTCAGAAATTTCCGTGGATGCCGTCAGTTCATTGCCCCGGCTGACAACATCTGAAGGAAGCATCATTACGGCTAAGGTAAAACTTCTCATCTAAACATGCTTCTGATTTTTTTTTACAGCGCTCCATTTATCTGAAGAGCCAGTCACGTGCAGATGCTGATTGGATGCGACGGATCAAATTCAGTGGTGGCCAAGTTCTTGGGTCTGCACCCGCCAGCACTGCTCCCTCTATGGATCACAAGGGGGTTCACGACATACCCGAATGGCCATCCATTTGACAACGATCTTATCCGTATAGAGAGCAAGGATGTCATTGTTGGCAGGATACCGATAACTGACAATCTGGTCAGCTTCTTTTTAACCCATTTGCATCCTCCTGAAGGTAAGAGAGAAGTAATATGATAGTCTAGTTCCAGCATGGATATCAACTGAGATATTTGAGTCTCGAATTTTCCAGGTTCTGTTGTGAATAAGGATCGTCAGTTCATCAGAGAATATGCACTGGATTCAGTGAAAGAATACCCCTCAGAGATCGTTGAGCTGGTGAAAAACAGCGACATCGACACATTAACCCTGACCAAGATTTGGTACAGAACACCCTGGCACTTGCTCTTCGCCAAACGCCAGCAAGGCACCGTGACGCTTGTTGGCGATTCACTGCATGTCATGGGGCCATTCCTTGGCCAAGGTGGATCAGCTGGGCTGGAAGACACCATAGTGCTTGCAAGGGCGTTGTCAACAGCATTACCTGATGGTTTTGATAGCAGACCTGATGGTGATCATCAGGATATGATTCGGAAAAATCAAAAGCGCCATAGGGGTGTATGCCAGGGAAAGGAGGCTGAGGATCCTAAGGCTGTCCACCCAGACGTATCTGATCGGGTGCTTGGTGACTCCAGAACCATGGTTCAAGAAGCTTATTAGGATTATCTTGCTTATCATTCTCTTCGGTGGCAATTCTCGCAGCCACACTGAATATGACTGTGGCAGACTATAGGCAGGAACATGAGGAATCGATTCTTGAGAATTTAGAGAAGCAGTTGATTTAAGTAGTACTTGGTTACTTGGTCCAAAACTCCAAAGTGTGCCTCCAATGTTTTTTTTTTCGTAAAATATTTGTGCATCTTTGTATTAAGGATAGTTTTTTTTTTTTACATATGAGCTCAAGCGCTCGCGCGGGAGGTCATAAGTTTTACAATAAAGCGCAGCCTCGGTGTGTCTCCAATGTAATTTTGGTTTATTGCAACCTTCCTGGTATCTATTCACAAACTTTCAGAACCTCGGTGCTATCAGAGCAAACACTCAGATCAATGAGAATACCTCTGTTGTTACTGGCCATTTATGTGTTACCAGGCTACCAGACACGATACTACCTAAACTAGTCCATAAAATTTCAACCGAATTATCAATGAAAAGAGGATGTAATCTTCTATATATGCAAACAAAAATTGAGCTTGAACAAAAAAAAAATTGCAAGGAGAAACAAAATTGAAATCAGCGTTCAGCAGTTGGCGTTCAGATGCTATCATCTTTGGCTGAAATCTAAATGTAAAATAGCTATTCTTTATCCATACTCCATAGCTAACAATTAAGCCTAACTAATCCAAAACAAAACATTTTGCCAATACTTTTTTAGCGTTGACCAAATCTACTTTAGGAACGTTGGACTTTTTACTCGCTTATCTCTAAACAGACAAAAACATTTTCCTATTTTTTTTCTTTTTGGTCCATCTCGGCATAACTATCCGTCACAAAAGAGTTTCTGTTGTCTCGCTTTACGATGATGAATATAAGGTTGATTCTAACCAGTGGCGGAGACAGGATTGACTACAGGGGGCTTCTTCTTCCTCAAATTTGTAGGGGCTATGTGGAAATCAGGGATTCAGGGTGGTAGGGGGCTCGAGACCCCTGGATCCGCTATTGATTCAAACACTTACTAGGTCGTGCCATCTATATCTCGTATGTGACTAGGGATCATGACCTGCGCTCATATAAGATAGAACATGTGTAACCACTAACCAGTAGCGGAGCCAGAAATAAAACATAGGGGTGGGGGGCAATATGTCAATTGAATCCATATGTGGACGGTGAGTAGTAAAAACATAATCCCAGTATTTAAGTCACAACATATAAAAAAAATTGACAACAAAATTGTCGAGCATAAAAAGTTGGCTAAAAAGCATCATAAAATCTTGATTGACAATAAAATATTACCAATTAACCATTTTTAGCACACATACTATGGGCATGTTTGGTTTGTAGCCGCACTTTGCCAAACCAAACTGTGGCGAGATGTGGCAGAGGCGAGGAATATCATCGCCACACTTGTGGCGAGAATTCAGCACTGCATGCAAGTAGTAAATCTTGTGGCATCCTAAATTTAGTAATGAACCAAACACCCGCCTGCATGGTTGTGGCCGCCTAACTTGTGCTGTGGCTGAGAACCAAACAACCCCTATGTCTAGATAGTAGAAGAATAAATAAGGGCATGTAGTGGACATGCAGAGCACAAACAGCCCCTATGTATAGATAGTAGAAGAATAAATAAGGGCATGTAGTGGACATGCAGAGCACGAAAACTTGTGGTCTTTATAAATCACGGTTCAGGGGAGGCAAATGGGCGGGGCGGGGCCTTTTTTTACGTGGCTCCGCCAGTGGTTGCAACAAACATGTTTACTACTAATAACTAGTATAATGCCCGTGCTAATGCAACAGCTTCATTTTTCGGTTGCACATGAAAAATAGAAAACATATGAGAAAAACAAACATCTCTTGATCTGCAATATTGGAAAATACTGGTGAGACAACTATTCTAAAAATATGATTGACAAGCTGCAGATGATGGAATAATCTCATTGGTTTCATAAAAGTGGTAATGTAGTAGTCCTTTTATCAATATAATGATGTTTTAGTTATAGTAACTGTATGTTGGAATTTAGCAAAGCAACTATACCCGTTATTCTCTTTCTTACATGCTACATACATTAGACCATATAGTTTGAATAGGCCCTTGTATTTTTAGCATAACTTCAGGAAATTAAAAAGATTGCCACATATGACAGAAACATGAAAGTGATTAAATATGGTAATCATCTCTGTTTTAGCTGGAACACAATTTCTTCAAGGATTACTTGTAGGGGATGCCAAATGACCAAAAGTACTGCTTAATGCATCAACTGAACTCAGTGACAGCCTTGCAAGTTCTCATTAAGCCGGTGGAAAATCAGAGTTGCTCGCACAGTAAAGATCCAAGCATATAACTGCAGAAACTGAAGTTGCTCTAGTTACAACTCTGACAGAACAGCATTATCAGATAAGGACCTGCTCCAAAATGGGAGCACTCAAATTACAAAGTTTCAAAATCGGCTTCTGGAGATGCAGTTCGTACATACCTTCAGGTCCTCCATTTGGTGAGCTTCATGTTTAATTTCTTGAGCAGAGATTCAAAATTGGTTTAGTTCAGTTTCAATCGCCGCAGGCCTCTGAAGGAGCCGCCGGATCTACGAAGTCACTGTAAATTAGGTGAAAAACAGACTGAAAATTCATTAAAATATACATAGGTAAATTAGGTGAAAAACAAACTGACCCATTATTTGTTTGCAACTACAAATGTAGATCCAGGCAAAAAAAAAAAAAAAAACACAAAAAAATAAATGTATCTTAGGATAGTTACATGCATATACAAAAGATCAAATTTAAAGTTGGAAGGTCACCACATCAAAGTATTTGGAGTTGGCGTGACAAAACTTGTGATGGAGGGCCATAACCTCACAAGCTGCTCTACCCGACGATTATTCCAGTGAAATTTCCTTCGAGTAGTGACAATGTTGAAATAATTGATGATTATTCCATCTGACAATCCAACTGGCAACTCCAAGTTCATTTCTAAAAGTGAATTATAGCTGCAAGAAAAAAAAAAATATCAACAGGATTACCCTGAATTCATGCTTATCGAGCCTTGTCTTCTTCTAACAACAAATGAACGACAGACTTGAACACTTCATCTCCATCTGAAATTGGACAATCAGACAAGCTAATTACAACAGAGGACTCGCAACAGACCATACAGCAGACAGAAATTAAGCAACTGCATGCGGAGATAATATAAGGTGAATGTGAGTTGATAATATAAGTGTGCAACAAGCCAACAACTGCTTCAGTTTTGCCATCTTATGGCAAAGGTGAATGTGATTCGAACATATATATGTCTGTTCAAGGTTGCTACATAATATTCCAGTGCGAGCACCATAAAACTAAGCCATGGCACTCCACGAAGCGGTAACAAAAATACCTGAGGTTGCGGTATCACCATGTCCTCTGATCTTTTGTGTAAGAAAACTTCGCCGCAAATGCGTCAACTGTAATCAATCCAGGCAAGATGTTGAATACGAAAAAAAATGTGAATAACAGAAGCATCTAGATTCCAAACTTCCTAGAATACCGTTGGAATTATTGACAATAGAGACTAATTACTTCCAAATTCCAAGCCAGTGTGGCCGCGTAATGTGACATTTTACTGTGAATTGGGACCAAGCGCAGGTCACAGAACAACTTGAAGATCAAGTCTTCACAGCACCAACTACCCCATGCGATTTAGCATCAGAGAAAACACAGGAGCCCACGTGAGGGCGGTTGTTGGGGAAAAAATGAACCAAAGATTACCCATATGAAGAAAAGAAGTGCGGGATTGCTTACCGCGGCCATCTTGTGCTGCACCAGCACTTCCCCTGCCGCGTCCACGCCGCCGCTTCCCTGCCGTGTCGGCCCTACCCAGCTGGTGGTCAGATCAGGTGTAGCGGCGGCTCAGCCTAGCTATGGGCTCCCACGCACCGCCGCCAGTCTTCGCTCGCCTTCTCACGCGCCGTCGCCTGTCCTAGTGTCCACACCCGCCCGCCCTGGTGTGCGGCGCCTTGATTAGAGGATCGCTGGAGCCCTGTGGAAGAGTCTGCGACTGGCTGGCGGCTGCCGATAACCAGGCGCGGTGTGGGCTCACGCGCAGCAACGACGCCGTCGCCACGGGGCTCCTTCCCTTGATCGACGCGGTCCTCCTACAGGGTGCCGGTGGTACTGCTGCCCCCGGCCCCCCGCCGCCGTCATGGAATGGGAGCGGCGGCGGCGCGGAGGACGAGCAGGAGGCGGAGCGCTGCAACCTGGCGTAGGTGGGTCCGGGAAGACGGTGCGCGGAGGAGGAAGCGGAGCGGCAGTGATGGAGACGAGCGGCGGCCAGCACTTCTGGCATTTTAGATGGGAGCGGGGAGAGGCGGATGGGGGCACACCTGCATGATGGAAGGCCTGCAGAAAGAGAGACGTCCCCGAGCGACGCGACCGTGGAAGGAAGGAGTGGGAGCGAAAGGAGGAAAGTGCCCCGTTGATCTCGGGCGGCGCGCGCGTACGACGGGCGGGTGGGAGATGTGACACTTTTGATCCTGATCGTTCATTCGTGAATGAGTAACGAGAGAGAAGTTTGACGAAAGAAATGCCGGTGGTTGATTTGAATGGATTTGAACGTAGAGTTTCGCACAAGTTAGTAGGGTAGATTATTCATTTAAATAGGTTAAAAAATAAAATTAGAAGGGACGACTGCCACTCCATTTTATATTACCCAGGGCCCTCATAGCATCGACCATGACCTAGCTGCTCTAACCAGTTGGCCTACGAAAAGTTATATTTTACTAAAATGTTGTATATATATTTATAATCAAATTTGGCATTTTTAACCTTAGTCAAATTTAGCATTGGTATACTGTTCGAAGAGTGTAGCGTGCACTAATTTGAAAACAAAGATTTGACCTGCCTTGAAACATAAAATGTACGTATGGCTTAAATACAGACTTGTCGCTGATGAAGCTAACACAGACCGATTACCACCGATAAACTGATACACTGACCTATATATTTTGCATTATGTATTCATGAACTATTGTCCATATTCCGTCACATGTCACATGTGTGCTCCTTTTTTCGTAAATACGCAAGAGTATTGTGTATCTTCGTATTAAGAAGGAAGAAGTTTTTTACAAGAGAGGCCGTACCCTGGCCCGGCCAGCACCTTGAACTACATTTTAGCCATAACAACCCTGGACCAACCTAAACTACCAGCGGGCCTATAGGACCATGCCCAAAGGAAGGCGAGCTGCTCTACGAGACCTTGCCCTGCACGTTGGGAACATCTCGTCGAAGGCCTCTGTATCTAGAAGTAGGATTCGTACGACTGCTTGCAATGTGTGCTCCTTGTGATGTTGAAAGTTGAAACCCAAAATATCAAGTTGTGACCATATGCTTAATTATTGCACTTCATATACACAAGTTTTAGTAATATTTGATCGATGTCAAGATGTGCCCATATGCCTAATTATTCACGCTCCCAACAGCGATATACTCCCTCTATTCATGAATCTCCTTCATCTAAGTAAAAACGTTTTATTCAAAAATCTTTTTTCATATTAGCTTGGAACTTGCATACATTTATCACTCCTTTGGCGCTCATTGACTACCACTTACCTACATTTATTGCCCTTTTGTCGCTCATTGGCTGTTACTTACTTGTGACTTCTCATATGTACTTATTCTAAGATGAATAAATGCAAACTTGAGTGCTCCGTGGTCATTGCGGCAAATGCTAAAGCGAAGGAGATAAATAAATGGAGGGAATATGTTTTAGTATGTTTGATTGATGTCATTCTGAATAATGATAAGTTGACAGTGTTGTTTGGTTTGTTGTGTGGAACCGCACCGTCCGTAGTCCGGCCGGTGCTTCTACTTCTGGTTTATCATCAGAGCTTCGGAGCTCTTTGTGCCACTCAAGTACTCAACCTATGCACGCACCCTCTCTATTGCAAATTATGATATTAAGTGTTACAAATATCTGGGAAGGGTGATCTCAACCGATCCACATACTATCTCGATCAAAGGAACCACAACGTTCCCTCGTACATGGGAAGTCTTCCCCGCGAAGACTTCGCCCTTACAGAAGATTACCGCCACTTCGGGAAAGCTTCCTCCTGTAACCTCTCCTTGATTGTGTATATATGTCATCTGATCAATGGAATAAAGACAACGAGTTCATTTGCCTACATTTGTGTCATTCACTTTTACTCGCAATTCTACTCGCAACACATTATTAGCATCTTCGCTCTCCACTTTTATTCTCCACAGAGAATAGCTGAGTTGGTTAGATCATCGACATCAGCGTTCGTGGTGGCCATTTGACACTAGGTTTTACTACTGGTCTGTTTCAAGAGTTTATGTTAAAAATATCACTTCTTTTGTCGTGACTTTCTTTATTAACAAAAGTTCTTCAGGAAATTGAAAGTAATACCCATCTCAGGATTGGTACACGGATACTGGAGGAAGTGTCGCGCAAAAGTGCATAAAAGGAATCGAAGAAATTTCGACGGATTTATGATCTATTTTTGGTGGAACCTATGGAAGGAACGAAAACCGAAGAACCTTCCAACAGAGAGCTTTACCGGCGGACCAAGTAGCAAGGATGTGCAAGAATGATATCAACCAAATTAGTCTTGGAAACCAGACTCCATCCCGGACATAATAACTGGAAATCGAGTTTGTATCAGTCGAGTTGTAATTTTTGTATACCTTGTTTTTCGTGATTTCTTTGTCTAATAAAAATCCAACAAATCTATTGTCGCCTTTTAAAATAAAGTTCTTCAAGAACAACTTAAATTTTACAATGTTTGCACAATTTTTTTATAATAAGACAAGTAATTAAACTTGAAGTAAAAAAATCAAATCACAAGTACATGCTTACTAGTAGTAATAAAGATGATGTAGTAGTTCTTGTCAAAAAAAAGAAAAAGAAAAAAAAAGATGGTATAGTCCATGTCCGTTACTCCCGTGCGTCGACCGTCGTCTTGGCTGCATGCCTTTGCCCTTGCCCATCATCGGCGTGGTGGCGCGACTGGTCGCCTCGAGTTCGCAAAGGCAGCGGACTAATCGTTTGTGTTGGAATTGTCCTTTGTGTGAATCCTACTAATCCTC
Source organism: Hyparrhenia diplandra (assembly GCA_015847255.1). NCBI lineage: Eukaryota > Viridiplantae > Streptophyta > Magnoliopsida > Poales > Poaceae > Hyparrhenia > Hyparrhenia diplandra. The sequence goes on along the minus strand of JADLZK010010458.1, from coordinate 205,624 downwards.
ATCGGGATGAATTGTTTGTGTGTTTGAATTTGAATTGAAGTCTGGTTGCTTCAATTCTCCCGTTCCGTGCTGCCCAAGCGCATCTGGGCCCGGTGCTCCGGCTACTAGCCAGTGGACTTGCATCGGACGCGTCGACGGGCGTGTGCGTTAGCGGTGCAGAGGAGGCAGAGAGCATCGGACACTGACGTCACGCGACGTGGACGGCGACGCACGTGTAGCCGGCTCGGCTCGCCGCAGATCATGTGGCGGTGGCGCCTGGGCATGCAGCTTCCGATCCGTTTCGTTTCCACTCGTCGTTCAAATTCAATTCAACGATGATGACGAGTCGACGTCGGGGGTTGAGAAGCGAGCGAGCGAGGATTTGTAGTGCAGTGCATGCATGCAGTGGATTGCTTGCTTCGTCTATAAGTATTTCCTCCGTTCCAAATTATAGTTCATTTGGCTTTTCTAGATACATTGGTTTTGCAATGCAATAGTTATACACTATGTCTGCAGATCGTAGTAAAATAAATGGATCTAGAAAAGCTAAAAATGAACTACAATTTGGAACGGAGGAGAAGTAGAGAGGAGATGGACTGCCCACGGAAGACATCGAGCAACGAGGAAGCAAGCAACGGAGCAGATCGACGCCCACAGACGACGACAGAGCAAGTACAAGTAGGCATGGCGGAGTCCCATAGCATTGTCATCATAGGCGGCGGCATCTGCGGCCTTGCCACCGCTCTTGCTCTTCACCGGTGCGTCAGCTCATTTGCTCCGATCCTTCTGCTCCTTTGTTTCAAATTGTAAGTCTTTTTGATTTTTTTTAACCTCAACTTTGACCGATTGCCTTATTCAAAATATTTGTGCAAATATAGTCAAGTTTAAGTGATTTTTAAAGAACTTTTATTAATAAAGCATGCACGACAACAAATGAATTGATGTTTTGCATACATTTTTGAATAAGGCGAATGGTCAATGTTGAGTTTGAAAAAGTCAAACAACCTACAATATGGAACGGATTTAGTACGTCAGAGTGTCGGTAAAGATACTATTAGTTCAGAGTCAGTATTTCATATCAGTGGTCAAATTTTCTGTTAGCCATGTACTAGTTGAGGCAGTCTTTTTCCAAATTTCAGTTCCCATATCTATCCAAAGAGTAATATATATGTGTCCTATCCGATCTCAAATGGCGTCATTGTATCGAAGTTGCGGGTTCTAATTTCTGAACGTGCTCTCTATAACTCTGATAAAAGAAGAATAAACCAAAGGATGCTGAATTACTTACTGCTGATGATTTGACTTGCAACCAGGAAAGGGATTGCTAGTCTTGTATTGGAGAAGTCTAGGAACCTGCGAGCAGAAGGCGCGGGCATCGGCGTCCACAAGAACGGATGGCGAGTCCTGGAGCAGCTTGGCGTCGCTGCAGAGCTCAGGGAGACAGCCCATCTTATCACCACGTATGTATGCTTTCCTTCATTTTATACATACAACAGCCTTGAATTAGCTAGGAATCTGTATCGTTTGATTTGACCACCAATGATATACCTATTATATCAAAATTAATTTGGAAAAACGATTTCAGGTATCATGACGTATGGCAGCAGGGAGACAAAACTAGCCGAGAAAAAGTATCCAGTAAGGTCAGAACTCGATCCATGAGTTTAATTACCTTCATGTACGTCCTGATACGCTTTAACCAAAGCAGCAAAAATGCATGCAATCTTATTGATCTCTTTCTTGATACCCAGGACGGAGTTCCGATGCTTAAACAGAAAGGACCTGATCGAGGCACTGGCCAAGGGCATACCTGCAGGGACGATCCGCTTCGGCTGCCGCATCGCTGCCATCGATGCCGATCCCGCCGGCGGCCATGGCGCCGTCCTGACAATGGTGGATGGTACTACCATGAAGGCCAAGGTAGGTAAACTTTGCAGTTGCATACGGACGTCCCAGTCCGGTCGTATCAGTTGATGATCATCTCCAATATACATCATTCTCTGCCTGAAATTAAACTCTGCCGCCAAATCAAACAAAATTCAGGTCCTGATCGGGTGCGAGGGCATCTACTCCGTGGTGGCTAAGTACCTCGGGCTGTCTCCGATCAGAACCATCCCACGCCCAGTGTTCCGGGGGTTCACAAGATATCCCCATGGCCATTCTTTCGAGAAGGAGTTCCTGCGCCTACGAGTCGGTGATTTCTTCGTCGGCCGGTTCACAATCACGGACAATCTTGTCCATTTCTACATATCCATGCCCAAACCTTCCACAGGTACGGTACGGTATTCACTTCACCCGGTGGGATCTAGACAAGATTTATCCATTTATCCATGTCTGATGATGCCATTAACGACCAGCAGATGTCGACACCAAGGACCTGAAGGCAGTGAGGGATGTGGCGCTAAAGGAGATGCAAGACGTGGACTGCCCGGCCGAGATCATCGACATGGTGCGCGACTCGGACCCGGAGTCGCTCAACTTGGCCACGGACTTCTGGTACCGTCCGCCGTGGGAGGTCGTCTTCGGCAACTTCCAGAAGGGCACCGTGACGGTGGCCGGCGACGCGATGCACGCCATGGGCCCGTTCATCGGGCAGGGCGGCTCGGCGGGGCTGGAGGACGCCATCGTGCTCGCGCGGGCCGTGGGCGACGGTGCCGGGGAAAAAGGCGACCTGGCCCCGGCGGCGCGCTAGAAGATGATCGGCGAGGCGATCGGGGACTACATCAGGGAGAGGAGGCCAAGGTTGGCGCTGATGTCGCTCGAGTCCTTCACAGTGGGGGCGCTGCTGGTGCGCTCGCCGGCTCCGATCACCAAGCTGGCCTGCGTCGCCGTGCTCATTCTTTTGGGCAGCAAGTCGCTTAGGCATGCCAAGTATGACTGCGGTCGCCTCTAGCATGGTACCGTACCATCTCCAGTATCTCAGTTTGTTTACCAAAATATTCATAGCACTTCTTCAAAAAAAAAAAAAAAAAACACAGCATAACACTTTAGAAGATACTTTTTTGTCATTTTGTAGCTTGCTTTGTGTCATTGTATTTCAACGTGTTTTTAAACCAACATTTTTGGATACTTGTATATGTAAGTTTTGTTGTGTATAGATTCATTTTTTTCACTTCTATATATGGGATTTCTTTTGTGAAGCATTTGTATTTATTTTTTTAATAACTTTATGATTTTGAATCCTTCATTATTTTTGATGTACGTATTTCCGGCATTAGTGGAATTCCATATCATTTAGGTAAAATTATTATTAGAAACATGGCGCGCATGTGGCTATGGTTATTATATGCCCACATACTTGGCTATGGCCATGACTTCGTAAACTAAAATGTTTTATTTGTTAGTTAATCTCAACTCCAGTTTATTTTAATCAATTGTGGGTGCAACTCCGGCCAGGCAACCAATGATCCAATCGCTGCCTGGCTGTTCTACCCACTCAGGCTGATGTCCAGGGCTTCAACCAAACGGTCCAACTAATTCTTCATCTGCCTGGCCAAGGCATCTTTGCAATTGGTGGTAGGCAGTTCACAGGCAGGTGAAATGCCCAGACAACCGGTCCAGGGTTGCATCCAAACAAGCCCAGTGCGTGTGCATGTTGCTACAACCAAGCCCAATATGCACAGGTGGCCACAAGTTCGAGAGGCTGAGGACATCCTGTGTATACTATAGAGGACTAGAGGAAATAGTGCTCACCAATATGCATGACCAAGCAGTCCATCCCATATTCCTATCCTAGTGGGGAATTTGTGTGAGGAACGCAATCTTTTGTTCCCAGCGACTGACACCTAACAAAAAAAGTATCATAGCCTATACAACCAGCAAACTCTAGGCGAATCAAATCGCCCCTCCTACAATCAATATACAGGCATACTCGCAGCCGCATGTATGCGATCCGCAAAAGCCAGCAAGCAAAAGGAGCATAGCATAGCTCCAGAAAACTAACCTGTCGCTCAGTGTAGCGGCAGCTTTGCTGACACTGCATTGTCAACCTAAGACTCACAGCATGAAAAAGAATGCTTGATCCGAGCAAAGGCAAGGCATTAGTAAACAATAGAGCTCTGCCAAATGATATCCGAGCAGTGAACATATAATCTTTATCACATGCTTTTACCGAACATGCATGAACCCATCTTTCTTCTGTCCACAACAGGATTAAGATTTACATTGTACAGTATAGGCCATAATTGTCAAGAACTGAGCAGGAGTTGCAGATGAGAGAAAGGCGGTATACAACACAGATACAGCTCAGTCGGATTCAAGGACCACTGTCAAGAAATGTGCAGGAGTTGCAGAAGAGAGAAAGGCAGTCATACAACACAGATACAGCTCAGTCGGATTCAAGGACCACTGTCAAGAAATGTGCAGGAGTTGCAGATGAGAGAAAGGCAGTCATACAACACAGATACAGCTCAGTCGGATTCAAGGACCAGATGAGACAAAGTCACACTGCCTACCATGGATTTGGGAGCAGTGCTGCAAAAATGTATTGGAAGGAAAGGAATTTTCAAAACTTCAGAAACTACCACAGGACTGCTTCTATGTCAGACCGAAGGCGTCAGGTATAGGATTCTTCAGCAAAAGGATATGGTACAAATCAGCTGGCTTGACTCATCTACGGTGGTGGTAGTGCCTGCTGTCATGCCTGTCTCTGTCTCTATCCCTGGAATGGCGTGACGACATCTCAGAGCTCGAGCTGTAGTGGCCCGAGTACTGCCTGCTGGGGTATGAATGTGGGGTCCAGGCACCATCGTCTGCTGGCATATTATCATAGCGAGGCGGGCTTCTCCACCTGTCTCTGTCTCTGTCTGAGTGTGACCTCCCTAAGCTTGGGCTCATAGACCCATAATCGTGGGAGTGGTATCTCGATGAATAATGATCAGCACCGGGAGGTCCTCTATCACGGTAATCCCTCGAATCCAATGAGTGGTGGCGGCCTGAGGACTGGGGCGGGGCACTACCCCAAAGCCACTGGTCACCATTTTCTGGGATGGGAGCGTTTATTCCAGGGAATTCCACTGTCATCTGTTTCTTAGGTGAGGATGCTTCGCCTTGCTCTGAAAGCTCTCCCTCCTCAAACTCTAGTTTCACCTCATCATCTCCAAATATGGTAATACCAGAAGGTCTATCTTCATCCTCAACCACATCTAAAAAGAAAAATTTGTGAGCAACAATATCATGATGAAAACATCTGCTATAAAACTTATGCGATGCCAAATAATGTAAACAAACATATACGCATATGGAATTCACATGCCATCCTGATGGTGATGCTGTTCACTGTATGACTTGAATGAAGCAAATTGGATTGCACGTGTTTGTAGGATAAAACAATGTATATAATTGATTGGTCGAACAGGCCTAGTAAAAAATGTTCAAAGAACTCATCCAATGCAACTATGTGGTTTTCTTTTAAACTAGAGTAGTCCAAACTATGAGCATCAGAAACAAAAGTTTGCATACTTTGCATACATTAAAATATGTACTGAAGTTGGGCTTACCTAGGTAGCCCGGAGGATACCCTAACTCACGCATTCTATGCAGCCAAGGAGGGGGATCATTTTCCTGCAAAACATAGTTATACTTACAATGTGATTCTACCATTTCAAAATAAACTTTGTACAGTTAAGTCAATTATGTGTTCAGCATGAGAGATCATTCGATCCCAAAAATAAAAAATGAAAAACACATAGGACTAGTACTCCTGTAGCAAAATGAATGACTGCTCAGAGGGCAACCAGATCAAGTGCGAGAAGTCTTAATTTTGCAGTGTTATAACCACGTTGTTGAGGCTTCTTGCATCATTTGCTAATAGGAAAGTCACTAGGAAAATCTTATTGCAATTGTTATACCAGCAGGCCGACAGATGCATTTAGTTGCATATAAACATGATGTGGATCTTCCAACTATGGACATGGAATTCTATTAATCATGGTTGATGGTAAAGAAGACAAAGGGTATTGCACTCCACAAAACTACTTAACCTTGAACGATAGGAACCCCATGCAGTTATCCACACAATAAACACGACACTTCAATAGACAAAAGTTGCTATTTTAACACGTATATGCTATTTCATTAAGTGTACAAACATGATGCACAAAACTAACTTAAGTCGCATGGGTCCTGTATTGAGAGTAATAAAATTTTCATCTCATGAATGCTCAAATGCAGTAGTATTTCATAGCTAACAGGAATGCAAATAAATGTCATTTTTTAACTCACTCTATATGCATCAGAATACTTATTCGTACTGGTAGACAAGTCAAACATGACCATTGTATCAATAAAATCAGGATTTTCAAACTTAGACTGAAACTGATATAGTCAATACCCCGATCCCCAAGCATTGCCTAGTTTCAGGTCCCAGTACTCCAGCTTTCAGATCATCAAATTTGCCAGGCGTTTTCTGGTAGTATCGATTTTGTACACGGTTCACATTAGATTGGTTTCTTTTCAAATTATGCTGCTTTCGGCATTGCTAATTGCGACGTTGTCCCGAGGCTTTGGGCAATCCTTCAGAGCATGGCTATAAGAACCACAATTGAAGCAGCGTGAATCGTCCCTTATCCGCCCTGCTGTCAGAGAGACAGGGTACATCAGTTGTTGGTCCAAGTGAAAATGTAATTATAACATTTACAATGGGAATGGTCATCAAAATCCAAAAATGGAGGTCTATCTTTAGAATCTTTAGAAGAATAATAACAAAATGCCAGAACAAACAGACAGTGCCAGAATAAAAAAAAAACTAAGCACACGAATTTTATGTGTTATAGCCAGACAATGGTAGAACCAGACAATGCCACACGAACTAATATCAGCTGTTAAAAGACCATTTCAGGCATAATTTTGTAATTTATCTAGTAAACAATAATGGTGAGTTACAACGAATTAATAACAAGGCACCCCGACTTGCCACAAGATAAAAAATGAGGGACAATTCATCCATTAGCCTATTGAGTCTGAGTGCATATACATTAATACCGCCAAGATTTTTTTTCCTCTAAATAATTATAGGGATAAATTTGAGACAATAGCATACGCGAGATAGATTAAGATGCTGACACATGAAAATGGTTGATTGATGAATATTGAGCCAGTGAATATCTAAAAACTGACAACCATTGAAGCCCTTAAATGGAATGCAGGAAAATCCCTAATTCATGTCGAAGTAGGAACATATTCATGCATAACAGACTTCTGACAAAATTCAAGCATCCCAAACAGGTCTTAAATGATCAAGAAAAATGGCAATTTCTATATAGATGGTGACAATAATGTCAGAGTTCATATCTGGAAGAAGAAGGAAAAAAAAATAAGGAAACTGACAAGCTCCAAAGTTTTCATTACACATCAGGCAATAAAAATATGACTAGGGACAGTATAGATAAGAGTAAAAGTCATCCAGTGATCCCTAAACTTGCACGAAGGTGCCATCTGAGTCCCTAACTATCAAATCTTGATTTATGGGTCCCTAAACTGACAATGTCATCTGGGTCCCCAGCTCTCGAATTTTGAATTTTGAGTCCTAGAACTTGTATAGTTGTCATCTAGGTCCCTAAACTTGCATGTCAACACATAATGAGCAGGCCACATTAGTGCCATATGTATGTTGACGTGCAAGTTCGAGGCCTAGATGACACCGCCATATAAGTTTTAGGACTCAAATATCAATATTAAAGAGTTGGGGACCCAAATGACACTGTCATACGAGTTTGGGACCGATCAAAATTCAAGAGTTAGGGACCCAAATGATACCACCGTGCAAGTTTAGAGATCGCCCGTGAATTTAACTCTAATATAATAACCTATACCTTTCAGTGTTTGATGAATCACCCAGAGGAGTTGAGCCCAAGGTAAACTCCCGATCATACAGTGGAACAGAATCATCATCTCCGGTATCACTTTCCTTTGCTTGGTTATCCACCCAAAATGACTTATCAAGAAAGAAGAAACAAAACAAGGTGAATAACTATATTCCAGTTAAGTATCACACAAAAAGAAGAAATAGATCATGCAGCCAATTGTCTAAAGATTACAAAATGTTAGATACATATCAGTAACAAAGTGTTAGATACATAGATTACATCAAATGTTAGATACATAGATTACATCAAATGTTAGATACATATCAGTAACAAAGGACAGGAGACTATGCCCATGTTAGAATATGTGTACTAAAACAACGTGTTTCAAAGGAAAAATAATAATAATAAAAGCATATGGCTGCAAGTGGGAGCTAACACGGGATTCAGATTCCAAAGTTTCTTTCTGTTGAAACGAACATAGTTAGATATCTGCCATTCTGGGAAGGGATAAGATTGATTTTATATTTCCAACATGTCCTCAAAGGATCAAAGTGTATCTAAAGGAAGAGGCTAATGTCACCAAATAAATAGAAAGAAGACGGATCAAGGACCAAAAACATGCAAGTCCCTACTGCAAACTTAAGGTTTATACATGGGAAAACAATTTTCAAATTAGCACAGTTAGATCCACTATCAGATGCCAATAAAGGACATCCTCACCTTAGCAGGTAGCTAAGGCAAGAGTGATAGCTTACCAAGAAGAATACCTTGGCAATGGAAAGAAGAAACATAAAAGTTAAAACAAAGCAAATGGAAAACGTAGAAGGTAAGAATACATTAGAGCATCTCCAAGTGACTCTCTACATGGCTCTTTATCACAATTTACAAAATATCGAAAACAAAATAAAAAACCAGGCTCCAATAGAGACTACAAAATCACTCTTTCCGCTCTCCAAAACCAGCCTTCTCGCTCTCCACTAATGAAGAGGATAAATCATTCTCTAAATTCAATATATAGTAGTTATATCATCAATTTTTCACAAGGAAAATTATGACAAGCCATTGCAGTATAGATAACGAAACTTAGAAAGTCCATTGGAGACAGGAGATATATATAAAGAGAATATTCAGGGGATGGCTCTCCAAATAGAGAAACAGAGATTGAAGTCTAGAGAGACTCTTGGAGTTGCTCTTAGCTCTCACGTCAATCAATTAGATTTTTTTAGAGTACATATAGCTATTTTGACACATGTTGCAAGAAACTACAACTTCCGGAGCCCGTTCCAGAATACTACAGATATTTGTAACATCTGATGCAGTGCAGAAAACTACAACTTTCTCACTAGACAGATTGAAACATGAGACCAGCAGAGACATGCTACAGTGGCCAACATGTTGGTCAATGGTTAGAAAGTCAGTCATTTGCAACAAAGTGCAAGTTGTAGGTTTTCTGCAACAGGCAGCAGAAGTTGCTTCTTGCAACATCGTCAAAATAGTTGCAGATTTTTAAATTTTACTCTTTAAAAAGGAAGTTTTTCGTTATAGAAAACAGAACAAAATAGAAACTAAAATGCATGCAGTCTTGAAAAGTCAAAAGTGTGACCACCTCTGTACGTTAGTTTCTTAGATCACAAATAATTAAGATAGGTTGTATGTTGAAGATCATGCTAATGTCCAAATAACATCCATCTGAAGCCAGAGCATAAAAGGAAAAAAAGACAACACAAAATGAATATCCAAGGACATATTCAAAGTAATCATATATTATTTTTTCTGGACATTGCTAGGTCAATTTCAGCATAATGACATACATACCACAGCACCAGATTTCTCAGAACCAACATGTAATGCTGGATAATAAGTCTCTTCACCACTTTCTAAGGTCCCTTCCACAGCTTCCTGTTATTTCCAGAAGGAAAATAAATATCACAAAAGAAACTTCAATTCAATCATTTCAAAATAATAATTCGATCCGAATGCATTATCTTCTTGTTCTGATAGGTTATAAGGATAATACTGAATCGCTTCAAAGAAACAAAAATTGCAAGAACTAGAACAAGTTTTGCTATGTTCCTTTATTCCCCCATATCCCCCACAGTAGAAACAGCTAAACTCATCTATGGCACTGTCAAAGATCAAGGACATACAAATAAAAAAGAATGGACGCACATACATCAGCAGCATACATAATTATAGAGAAGAGTACCTTCAAATGGTGCTGCCGTCTGGCCTGCCACTCAGACCATTGTTGCATCAGTTGCATAAGCTTTCTTTTGCTTTCCCTTAGATATTAAAATATCAGTTATTCAGTACTATTAAAAACATAATCAAATGGTTTAAAAATATTTTCTAGAGCATGAAAGCAGCTACCACAAAATGTCATGTGCTAGCCTTGTAACTAACCTTGTCAAGTCACTGTAGATGACACGAACAGAAGGCTCCTTTGATTCCACACGGGCTCTTTTAACTCCTCTCGAGGCTAAATGCCATATCAAGGAATAACACAATAGCTATAAATTTCCTCCAAGCTGCAATAACATGTTTCAGGGTCCCAGGAGTATAAGCAAGAGTCTGTGCAGTTCCCAGGATTGAATGGAAACAAAGGAATCTTCAGAAAACACAGACACTTGCAGCTGCAGAAGTATAATAGCAGAAATACATAAAATTCCATTCAATAGGATACGACTTTCTTCAACAGAGATGCTGTTTAGGATACGACTTTCTTCAACAGAGATGCTGCTTGACTCATAAATTGGTGCATTTTCAGTCCCGTCGCCCTTGTCAAGCTTGACCTCAAAACCAATCACAGTCTGTACAGCTGCAAGAACGCTGGTCTGGGGCTGATCCTTTCCAACCACAAGGTCATCATCCCCGAGGTCCATATCTTCAACTTGCCCCTCCTCAAGATCCAGATTCCCAGCAGACGGCTTGGGATCACTGCCCACAACACCAGCTTCCCCTTCAGGCTCGAGTTCAGATGCCAGAGGCTCCGCCCCATTCACATCAGGAGCATTAACCTGAACGTCTCCCCTTCATCTTTCGCATCAGCCTCGCAAGGAGGCTCAAGGCTGATGAACTCGTCTGATGCCATCTTTTTTGCGGAGCAATTACACTATGCACCAGGGGCGGATCCAGTATAGGGGCATGGGTGTACACCCAATAATCTTTGCAAAAACTTGGAAATTAGGAGGCCTGTAAAATAGCTAATAGCTTTAGGTTAGGGTTTCTGTGCTCAGATTGAAGGGAAGGGAAGGGAAGAGAAGGGGTGGACGTACCTAGTGGGTACTCGTCGCCGGCGGAGAGACCAACTAAAGCCTCGCCTCAGCACCTGGCTTAGGGCGGCGGCGGCGGCAGCGACGGCGGCGGCCCACCAGTCGTCAGAGAGCGTGAGGGCGCCGAAAAAGAACGCACGAGCAGGGGACGGAGGGAACCGTGCGGATTCAGATCCGCGGCGGCGGTCCACCAGTCGTCGGAGACGGAGAGCGACAAACGAGCAGGGGCACCCGGGCTCCTCGACTTACCGTCCACTGCTGATCGAACGATTTGTCTACCAAACTGACACACGGGCTGCACAAACTAAAGGCCCATCGAAGGCCCATCGTGGCCCAGCTCTTCGAGATCCAGCACACCCCATCTCTGCTCCGAAGTATTAAAATAAAAAAAATTGCTCCGAGTGTCCGTCATCTCTCCTCCGACTACCGCGTCGTCGCCATCCCCGCGCCGAGAGCCGCGCCGTTGCCATCCTTGTTGTCGAGGGCCACACGCCGTGTCACCGTCGCTGTTCTGGTGGCTGACGGAATGCAGCATTTTCTGTCATCTTAGGTTGTGTTGTCGGGTCTCGGGTGTGGGTCCGTGGTGATCCGTCCCCAAACCCAACCCACTGAGCCTGGCCAGCAAACCAAGCATGGACAGCCTCGGCCTAACCTGGGGGGCCAACCAAACATGAGTCTATCTTAATTCAAGTTCTTGTTTGATTTGTTGTCTTTGTTGGATAGAATCACCACGTTTGAACATCAATAAGTTTATCTCTATAGAAGCAATTGCTCAACACCTTCGAGCACACAGTAGCCACCTTCGTGTCATCGTCGTCTCCTATCCCCTCCACCATGACCATTGGGAGAAGACGTTCCGCCATGAACCACAGTTTACAACATGAGCACGTTCTTAATTCCACCGTGAACACATTTTGACCAAAGCAGAGCAAGGGAGAAGGAAGATCCACAAGCACCAGCATGGAGAAGATTCGAGAAGACACTCCTCCCTCATCACCTTACCAAAGCGGAGGTGGTGAACAAAAGTTGGCTAAAAGGCCGGCCACGTGAACCAAACTTCCATTTGTTGATCGAGTCTAACCTAGCTAGGATGGGTAAGGAACCAAATAGGCCCTATATAGCTATTATAACTTAAGCAGTCGGACACTTCCAGCCATCTGATTATCATCTGACGGCCCAAGCAAACCAAACAATACTTCTTTTCCTCATCTAGTTGTCCATCTTGTTCGTGAAGTGAGCGCCCATCGACGTGAGCCAAAGAACTCGCTGAGTGCCGGCGTGAGCCGTGGTGGAAATCACACCACCACTAGAGCGGCCCGACCACATCCCTTTGTCGCCGGTCACATCGTCGGAGAGTCTCATCAACCACCATGTCATTGTGCGTCCTGGCATGAATGGTCAACGTCTGCAACACCTTACGGATACACAGCCGCACCATCATGATGCTCTTTAGAGTTCAGATTGGTCATGGCGCTATTACTGCATGCTCGACCGCGCTTGTTGCACATGCACCACTGCCTCTTTCGATATTGGCATGTATCTCGCCTTCCGATCCACCACTGCGCGTCGTCTTTAATTTCTCCGTCACGTTTATCGCTCTTCATGCACGACAACGCCGTCGGCCTGCTGCGCTCACCGGTCCTCCTTTACATCCTCTCCTAGCAGCTCGATGCACGAGTGTGGACAGAATGGCAAACATATCCACGCGTGTCGGTCATCCCATGTTTTTGTTAACAAATTTGGGAAGCATCATGTATATCAAAAAGTAGTGATGTTCACATCAGAAATGTATGAGATGAAGCAAGAGCAAAACTAGTCACTAGGGTATGAGGCCAAGATGGCAAAGCATAAAGGTTTTAAAGATAGTATCATGCATGACTAATGGAGATAAGTATACATTAAATGCCAGTGCTAAAGACAACGGCACATATTTGCTCAAAAAAATATAGTGATGCATATTAGTGGAATTTTCTAGAAAAATAATGATACATGAGACATGTTTGTCATGTTTCATTGCAACACTAGGTTTTTAGGCACTTGTACAACTCTACAAATATCTAGCCCCTCCTTTTTTTTTTATAGAGCGAGTTTTTGGAGTTGAAGGTGTTCGCAACACGCGTCGTGCGGGCGAGGCGGAGTTGGAAAAACCGGCGGCAATGAGCGATCCCAAACACTCCCTTACGATCTTGTTGATCGATATGTTTTACATTACTTGGACTTTGGTTTTTATTAGTGATCTTGGGTTAACACTATTTTTTGGTCGGTGTTTTTTTCCGTGGTCTAGTGAGGCCTTTGAACTGTGTCGAATGGTCTACCCATCTACCAGGTGCCGTAATAAGGATACTTTGTATGTTCGCCATGGTTAATATACACGGGCAATCGCCCTAGAATTCTAGAAAAAACTTTATTTTTTTTATCATCGGCGATAGTCTGGGTCCATACAAAGAAAAGAACCAACTATCGGAAAAGATGCTTGCTAGCACATGGATAGATTGTGTGTATTTGTATTGTGCATGTAAGGTCCGAGAAGAATGAGCATGTATTTGTATTGTGTAGAACAACTTACCTTGCAACTCCGAAAGCATGCTTATAATATAGCACTAGCCATTCTTTGCCAAGGCTTACAAGGGGTGATGTGCTTGGTATAGAAGTATTTAGAAATATGCAAAGGACATCGTGTCGATAGATTTGACTTTAAGCAACTGCACATTTAGATTCAAGGCGCAACATTGGGTGGGATTACATTGTAGGTGAAAAGAGTAAACGTTTCAATAGCCCCTTAAACTAAAGGATGTCTACATTGCACTACTAAAGCAGGGGCTCAAGCACTAACTCCACTTGAGCGAAATCATTACATTTCTTGGGATACATAGTAGGCAATACTAAAGATGGGGACTCAAGGAGATAACTCCACTAGAGCCAAAGCATTACATTGCGTGAGATTACATAACAGGTGGAAAATGTAAACAATACAATACGTATACATATCCTCATGCGTGTTGACATCTCTAACGCGATCCACATTTAGGACGGCGCCGTAAAATGTATGAATGGTATCTATCTAATGAGTTAGCTTGGATGTGGAGTTAATCTCACATTCCAATAAAAAGTCGACGGAGAGTTAATAAAGTTAGACGGAATTAGTTATGGTTTATGACTTTGTAACATTATCGATGGTGGAGTTAATCTCACCACGATAGGCACAAAAGCTATACCACACATTCTAGCATTGCCTACGAAACTAGTCCGTCACCCTAGCTCACAACGCTAAAGAAATGCGTGAACGGATATTCTTTATATGACACTTGAAACTCTTGCAATAATAATATAATTCGGTATCCGCAAGCGTACGGATAGAATTACCCAATTGTAGCACTTCACCGAGAGTCTATCCAGTATCGTATTTATATTCTACCGAAAAGGAGAGGGGTAAGCTATGGGTAGGTTGATGATTTAATATTGATTCACTTGTAGTGGGTGTAATGTAGAGTAAACCATATGCATCATACTAAACTCAAACTAGGTAAGTCACAAGGTAAAGATAAATAATGATAAATAATAATAATGATAATAACATTCCAAGTCAAAGATAATAGTGTGCCACTAGCTGGTGTCATAACTGGCTAAATATCATGGTATAGGTAGAATAGGATGGAATATTCCTAAGTTACTCCTAATTACATGTCAATGCATACTACAATTAGTGCAATACATCTAGTCATCATCGTATGAAAGCATTATATCTACACATGGTGAATATTACTAAGGAAGATTAGGAACAAAACCAACCTACCATAGTAACAAAGTTCAACTAGCCCTATATTCGAGGGGTGGACTCCAAAGGACTCAATGGGAGTATCACATCCACGATGTACCACACTTTCCAGAATATAGGGTGATGTCGCAGGCAAACGTTGTATAAACACCACGTTTACACATTGTCGACCACCCACATAGTGACCATCTATATGAGCGCTATACGACTCCATGCTTGAATATAAAGACAAACATACTAAACTAAATATATAATCATAATAAGCATGGAAACATATAAATAAGAATATAATCATTAAATAGAATAAAGTCATAGCAATTGTATTCTAACTAAATACTTACAATGGTGAATACAAGAGAGAAGCCATGAGAAGCTCTTGCTCCCGCTACTTCTTGACAATCGTGAATTCAAGACAATACTTGACTTCCTCTAGAACTAGCCTAGATAGCTATTGCTCGGTTATGGTGGAACTAGGGCTTAGGGTCTTGACTTGGAGTAGGATGACTTTGAATGAATGAGAATGAATTAGGGTTTCATCCAGGGGTCGGGGGTTTTGTTATATAGCCCGAGAGGATGCACGGCGGCTCTTGGATCAAACCGACCTTGATGGATGGACTAGATTGCTCCTCATAGGCGGTGGTGAACCGACCTTGAATGGGAGGCCGACGGGGGGGCCCCACCGGGCGCCGCCGCCAGCTGAAAAAGCCGCCGCCGCCTGGCTCGCCAGTGGGCCCCACCTTCCTTCCGGTGCTCTCTCGGTCTCTTCCGAATGTTCTAGTGTAGGTTCCACGTTGGGTTACGCCACGGATACGCCTTTATGTCGTAGGGCTTGCAATCTCTTGGGTATTTTACTTAATCCCTAAAAAATATAAAATCACCAAAACTAGTGGAATCATGTTAGTCAAGCCCCTATACTATGTTAATATTCATTTTAAGCCCTTATTTTCGTTTTAAAAACCTCTATATTTTATGCTATAAGGTATACCAACAATGCGCCGAGTAACTTTTAATGGTCTTCGTTCCATAAGGGGGGTGATGTGTCCACTTAGATTATGCTTCACCATTCTTTGGCAATGGCTGAGTGAGTGGTCTTGTTTCTTCTGCATGATCAGACTCTGTCTCCGAAATTACCTGCAAAGCGTTTGTTGAGGGAGGCGCGTGTGGGACTTCCACGATTGCCGCTTGGATATTTTGCATGCCTGCAACTGGGATTCCGTCTAGTATGGGGCACTCCCTCTCTTCTAAAATGACAGGGAGGGATCCCTCCGAGATCAAGAGTTCCCGCCTTTCCATTGCAAGTGCTCGACGATTGGACCTTGTGACAAGATAGGCATCCTTCAACTCCTGGACATGACGATCTTGGGCCTTCTTTAGGTCCTCCGATGCAGCAGCCTCATGACTTTTCTGCGGACGCCGTAGCGATGTGCTTGAAGAAATCGCACCTCGAGCATCTGCGGAAGAGCTCGGCCTCCTCGGCTCGGCGGAGACACTTGCTCATCTCCAAGGACAGTCGATCATACTGCTCATCTAGAGTGAGCAAGTATGCCGTTAGGTGCGCCGTAGTGGGGTCCTCTTCTTGCGCCTCCCGACGTTGCAAGGCCTCCATGCGCGCCTCCCATACCAGGTGATTCTTGTCCTGAGGTGGGAAGAACCGCATGGGGGTACGGGCAATGGGCTCTTCATAGATTTCGCACAAACACCTGCGGGGGCCTTGCGGCCAACAACCTGGTAGGTGTCGGTGAAGCGAAACCCGGTTGCAGTCATACTCCAGGCTTTCGTCTCCTTTGGGAACTCCTCACTCTTTGCAATGTAGACGGTGACCTCGCATCGCCAGCTGTCGCGTGCTCTACATACTCACGACCCTGATACATAGGGCGCTCTTTCACTCCAAGCTTTTGCAGGGTGGTGTACAGAACCTTGGGAAATCCCTCGGTGTTCAGGCAGTAAGTACTAACCAAGTCTTCTGCCATGCTTGGTGGATATTGGTAGTAAGGGTGAAATGAGTGAGAAACTTGCTCAAAAGCGAGGGCTATGTGAGTGGGAAGTGATAAGGGCCAGGCTTTCCCTTTTAAAGGCAAAAGGCCAGCGGCCATGGCGGAGTGCACTACAGAATCGGATGTGGGAGCCAGTGTCAAAAACACATCGGGATTCTTTGTGTGCTTGGACATGAGTCGAATCCGAGGCCATAATTATGGAGGTAGTACGGTTGAAGAGCAGCGGCCTGACCAAAACGTAGAAAGAGTGTGCGAACGACGTTAAGAGCAACGGCCTGAAAGAGTGGGTCTACTCCTGGAGGTACCTCTGCTCCAATGGACATAAGAGGAGTAGCTAACGAAAGAATATCACCATAGCTTGAACAGATGGAGCCAAGGCGGTCCAAAAGGTTTTTATGAGACTTCAATAGCCCCTCCGCCTCTACACGTAGCTCATCACACCTGCCTTGAACAAGTTGGGAGAAAGCCTTGAAGTGGTTCATTTCCTTATAGTCTCCTTGCGGCCAGGATAGGTTATATCATTGATGATAACATTCATCCTTGATACAAAATACCATATTGCTCGCTTGGAAACACTTTCTTGTGCCTCATATTCTGTCCTAAAAGGGGCACTGGTGAAAGTCTGAACCTCCGGCATGCCCTTCCTGTCCTGTTTCTATTTGGGACTGCCTTAGCATGCCTCTGCGTGATATGATAACCTCAATTGGATCCTATAGCAAAGGAACGCAAATTCGATGTGTCAGACTATGTTTGTGTATATAGGTGGAACTACGGAATTAGCTAGCACATGAACTCAGATATGCACGTCAGTGGCCTTACCGCAAATGATCACGGTGCACAAACAATAGTGTCATGATGCGAGTAGCCCTAGGGAACGGTGATAAATGATAACCAAATAGTATCATGTCTCATCCCAATAAAATTAATTAAATCAAGTAATACCTGGGGCAGTAACACCTGGGGCATGGGGACATGAGGACATAAACCATCTGTTGGAAGTCTCGCTACGGGGACAAGGGCATACGAACTGGGATCGGATGTATGTGGCGTCAGGGGGACATTGCCATCGAAACTGTCAGGTTGAAGTGGCGGCGCTGGTTCCTCGACAACGCTCTTACCCTTGTCCATGCTTTGTCGTCGACGCACGCTCTTACCCTTGTCCATGTTGTTGTTGACTCCATCATTTTCCATGTTCCCGCTAGATGAACGGCAAACTTATTCGATGAGATAAATATCGACTCTCTGGCATTCCAATAGGCAATATAGCTTTTAGACCTAAAAACAAAAGCAAATATAATTATGAAGTCATATTTACTTTTTACTATCGCTGAGGGCAACGTAATTATAGTATTCGATGTACATAAGAATTTTAGGTACACATGCTAAGACTCGAAAACAAGACCAAAGTGAGGTAAAGTTGCTAAAAATATCATAGATGTTTTGACAATGGATGGTCGTGGTGGAGCAATCACCGCACATGGATCGGGTGAGTGCTTTTTGCTACCTAGGAACCTATCTCGACAAATTTGGAAGGTTGAATTACCTATTGCTGCCTGCTTCTAGTCTGTGATGCAGCCCTAGACATGCGCTATCTAGTATATAAATAGACAGAAGGGTGCGTAGGGACGGTGAATATAGCTTCGGTGGATATAGCTTGAAGCATGGAAACATGAAACTTTGCAAGGCGACAAATAGAGGAAGCAGAGTTAGGCACCGGCCCTGCCAATGGTGCAGACATGGCGCTAGCGGACGCGCTAACGAGTAGCGCTTCTATCGCAGCTCAAAGGAAGGCAACATGCAAGGTGCAGTGCATACTGTTATATATGCATATGAGCATACACATATATCCATATATAGAAACCGCTTATTCCTTCATGGAATCAAATCTATTTAATAATCATTTGAGTTATTAGTTTGTAAAATAAGAAACATTTACATAGACTATCACATGCATTGTAGACAACATAACGCTAATACATACTTCCTCCATACCTGAAAAACAAAGACGGTTAGGACAAATGACACGGTCTCCAAAGCACAACTTTAACTTCTCTTTTCTATAAAAATATTTAAATTATATACGTATACTTTTATGAAAGCATTTTTCAAGACAAATCTATTGATATGATTTTCACGTTTCTAAACTAAACGATTTAAAAGTTATTCATGATTTATGTTCCCAATGTTTGACCCGGACTTTTTCTAAAACGTCTTCCTTTTCTAATATGGAGGGAGTAATAATTAGTATCACCAAAAGATTTTTGAATCTAGTGTCTCAACAAAATTATTTTGGCGACACAAATCTTGCACGTATTTTTACAAAACGAATTAAACTCTTGGCACGCATATCAACGATGGCACTTATTTAGGGACATGGCGGTACATGGGGTCATCCACGCGATGACAAAACATGAACACTACCGCTGAATTGGATCTTTCACTTTTCTAGTACGGCAAACAACCTGGGTTGGATCTTTCACTTTTCTAGTGCGGCAAGCAATTGGTTGACAAATTATGCACGCTACCTTGTGTCTTTGGTCGGGGAGAGGAGACACATGTCCCATCAAAGTGCCCCTGTTAATTGAAGTGTGTGAAAATGTGGAGCTACCTACATCCTAGAGTAGGCTCCTGTCCCATCCATCAAAAGTGTGTGCCGTCAATGAAATCTGTGCAAAGGTGGACCAGTGTGTTTTGTCAATGAAATCCGTGCAAAGGTGGACCTCTTATTCCATATATACTCTGTACATAGGATAGTTACTATGGTAACATATGTCCGGTGTGTTTTTTCAATGAAATCCGTGACCTCTTATTCCATAAATACTGTACATAGGATAATTACTATGGTAACATATGTATTACCATGCACTCCTTTATATGCAGGTACATAGTGTCCAAAGCGGCACTTTATTCAACAAGAGGCAATAGCAAACGTAAGGGGAATATACAAACAAAGCGGGGGCTACTGAGAACAATATTCTTCGAGACCGATTGGATCGAATGGCTTTAAACCTACACGCTAACAATGAACTGCACTTAAGACCTAAGCATAAAGATGCCCACCCGGTAAAGGTGCCATGGTAGTGGAACGTATGGACACGTGAACCCAAGGACCTCAAAGGGCAGAACATGTAAGGATTCACAGTGCCACAGATATATACAACGCGATGTTCTAAAAAAAAAATATATATACAACGCGAGCGTAGTGACCGTGTCTCACCAGAAACCACAATAACCTATCATTTTATAAGAATTCTAGAGAAATAAAAAGTGGGTTCCTGATCATGTTGTAGAATTGTTTATTTGCGTGATACATGCCTATGCAATACCTATCATTAGGACTGTTCCATGTGGTGCGCCATTCTTTTTAGAAAAACGCAGTAAAATTAATACAGCCGCTAATTTCGCATTGTTATCAAATGCATATGGTATATGTACATATTCTAGGATATCGGATAGGCTATCTAATGTTAACGGGGGAGGATATGATCGCAGTACAACGCTTTGCCATATTTGCAACTCGATAGCACCAAATAAAGTATGCAGATAACAATCAGTACGGCCTTTGTGCATGCCCAGATGTGCCAAAACATATCAGCATGTATGCGTATTTTTTTCCCTGTTTGCTCTAAACATGTGGCCTAAAAAAGCTGATCGATCGTCCTCTGAGCTGCCCATTGCATGCATGGATACACTGCCTGCTTCCTGCAGGCTTCCTGCATGCAGTTGTAAGCTAGAGGTGAGAAGAACCAAGAAAGTATACGCTCCTACCTATATACAGTGCTATGCACTCAATGTTCACACAACACAGCAGAGCCCTCGTGCATGCATGATCCACAGGCTGCCAGGCTCAGCCTTTGCAACAGCCTTCATCACCACCGATATAAGCTCTGAATCGATCACAAGGCCTGCACTGCACCAGCCTCCTTCTAGGTGGCGGTCACGTTCGGGCTCGTGCCCCGTGGCTGCGCGGCTGTCATATTGTCGATTGTGCACAGCAGCCAGCAGGAGTGCGTGGCTAAATGTGTTTTGTTTCTTTTTCTATTTTTATACACAGGCAAAGCATCCTCTGTTTGGTTAAGTATAGTGAGACGTCACATCGTATCATGCAGACCAATGTACACATAAAACGTAATAGTACTGGATTACATTTCATAGTTTGCCATTTCAACAAAGTAGTTAATCTCAACATTGATTGAACATACTCGTATATGGGAAACCTATTACAATGTTTATGCTAAGTATAATGAATACTATTACCTGCGATGCTAAATATACTATTAGTCAGTTCGATATTTTTTCTTTAAATACAAAATATATGAACAACACTAAATCCATCATGAAATATACTATCGTAATATTTTTAGAAAACACTTTGTAGTATCTTAGATCCATAATTAATTCTAATATTTTTATAAATTTAATAAAAACTAAAGCTTGTAATCTTCCGTTTTTTGCTGAAAACTCAACGGGCCCTTGCTTGTTTTGGTTTTGGGCGGCGTCCTGCCGTCTCCGAGGCCTGAGCCGTGCCGCCGTTTCCTTCACTTCACGCGGTTCTCTACGGCGTAGGGGCGGCCTGCCCGCCCTTCGTGCGCCTGTACGCTCCTCGCCGCGGCGCCGTCCGCCAACGCCTGGCCCGATCTGTCGACAGTGTCGAGCGCCATCGTGTGCCACTTTCCCCGGTCAGCTGCTGTCGTGGCACTAAGGTATGGTATAATCAAGTCATCCAGTAAGAACCCTCCCTGCCATATGAGTGGGACTGTAATTTTGTTGTCAAGGTTTTAGTTCTAAACGTTTGCTCACCGATAGCCAAACACGTACCTTCGACCAACAAGGCCGCTGGAGGGCTGCGGCAGTAGAATCTGATTGGATGAGCTTTCTTCCACAAAAGCTTAGCGGCAGTCCACACCGCGACGACCAGTTCAGCCACGTGGGGACTGTAATTTTGTTGTCAAGGTTTTAGTTCTAAACGTTTGCTCACCGATAGCCAAACACGCACCTTCGACCAACAAGGCCGCGGAGGGCTGCGGGCAAAGAGAATCGATTGGCTGAGCTTTCTTCCACAAGCTCTCGCGACAGTCCACCGCGCCGCGACCAGTTCAGCCACTCCTCCAAGAGAAATATTTTCACACGCGGCGGTGGCATCCTCGATGGTGGTGGTTTACGTGTAACAAATATGAGAGAATGTAGGGATGCACGCATACACAAACTATAACAAGGCGAGCTGGGCAATGGTAGGAGTGGGATGAAGCAACGGCTGCTAGACCACATGCTTATATAGGCAAGAATCGGAGACTGATGAGGCATGGCGTACCACTGGACTCATGCCCCTTGCATGGATGAAATCTACTTTTCTTGGAGGACACATGCATTTTTTGTACTATACCTATGGTGGCCTCATATGGATGGAATCTACTTTTTTGCATGGGAACAACAATAGTAAATTTACCTTTTGCATGTGAAGGACAACATGTTTTTTTACATTGTGCTTGCATGTGCATGGGAAGGACCACCGTAAAATTTTTTAGTTTGCCCCCCCGCATGCATGCACACATGCTTACTCTTTGTCTTTGCATGCATGTTTACTCTTTTGTCGTGTCCTTTGCATGTCTGGTTGTGCATTATTGAACCTGTCCTTTGCATGTATGCAGGAAGAGAGCAACCTCATCTGAATCGTAGAATTTCAATCTAACGCACGAAAATGACGAAGCATACGTGGACACCTTCAGAGGCGGCCTAGGCGGCGCCTTCTTCGTACTTCTAATATGCAGCAACGGCTAGTGGAGTGTACAAGCTGATCTCCAATCAATCAAGCAACGGCTTGAAAACGAGGCGCAGGCACTACTTTGTCCATGGAAAAAAAAAAATGCCAAGATTCAAAGGTCTACATTCATGTGTTTGTGGTTTTCAGTTTTTGCGTCCTACCTCTCGTTCTTTTACAATCCTTTGCTCTTAATAGGAAAATAATGTGCTCCAATCACGCTGGTACACAAATTAATTATTTTGGCGTGACACCCCCAAATGAATTGCCGCCCACGATTATTAGCTAGCCCGGCCAGCCGCCCGCCACGGTTAACTCATTAACCACCACGGTCGGGCACGTAAAGTTGCCCGCCACGGCACTGCCGCCCGCCGCAATAATTCACAGATTAACTGTGACCATGCATACGTGACGGCCAGGTTTACCCGCCACGCAATCATGTTCGACCGCCACGGAAAACATTTCTGTACTAGAATCTCGTTCTTCAATTCCTAGCTCTTAACTGACCATCAATAGTTTTATTAGTTTGTAATTTGGATTCGATTTGGTTTTCCTCCTCTTAATGAAACACGGGTGAATGGCCCGATCGCGAAAAAAAAAAAAAAAAAAAAAGTGTAGTGGTGAAGAATATGGAAAGTCAAATCAAAAAGAAAACTAGATGCATAGTTTCATCCCATCCGGACGAAGCAATGACAATTATTGCCGCGTGACAACACTGATGGATGTCAATATGTCACCCATAAGGAAATGCATATTCTCGAGTGCTAGAGGCGGCCACAGTCATAGTTCGCATGCCTAAGCGACCTGGTGCCCAGGAGTGCGAGAACAGCCACGCAGGCAAGCTTCGTCACCAGCGACTTGGCGCTCTGTAGCATCACCATGACAAAGCTCTCGAGAGACAGCAATGCCACCGTCGGCCTCCTCTCTCGGACGTACTCCTGAATCGCGACACTGTAGCCGCTGCTGGCGGCTCGTGATAGAGACCGGGCGAGCACGACGGCGTCCTCGAGCGCCAATGAGCCGCCCTGGCCGATGGACGGGCCCATGACGTGCATCGCATCCCCGGCGACCGTCACGACGCCCTTGTGGAAGGTACCGAACGCGACCTGCCATGGAGGCCGGTACCAGACGCTGTTCACGACGTTCAGGGACTCCCGATCAGAGTTCCACACCATCTCGATGATCTCAGAAGGGCAATTTTCTCGTAGCTTCTGTAGCATGTAATCCTTCGTGGCCATCACATCTTTAGTGATAATTCCTGGATGACATCATTAATTTGTAAGCGCTTATTTTGGATTCAGCTATCAGTTTGTCTTGTAATAGTTCCATGCATAAATCATAAACATATGTACCTGTTGGAGGAATAACACTGGCTACGTAGAAATAAACTAGATTGTGAGTTACCGGCACTACGCCGACAGAGAATCCCTCTCCGTGTAATCGCAGAAAGTAGGTCCCAAATTGATGCCCATGCGAATAGCTAGTGAAACCACGAAGAGCCGTGCCAGACATTGTCTTAGGCGCAGACAGTCCTAGGTACTTACTAGCTACCACAGAGTTCCAGCCATCACATCCAATCACAGCCTGCAAGTCGAGATCGATCAACGCAGAGTCTCTGGCTGAGAAATTATAATAAATTAAAAAGAGAGGTATCTTTGTAAATTGAACTCTTGGATTCGATAAGATACACCTTGGCTCTGATTGTGCAACCATCCGCTGTAGTAAGAATGGCTCCATGGGTACCAGGATCTTGGTGGATCGCAATCACGTGGCAGCCGAAGCGGATTGCTCCTGCGGGTATGTTCTTGGCCATTGTCATGATGAGATCCTTCCTTTTCAAGCATCGGTATTCCTTCCTAGCCAAATCAAGATAGCCAACTTAATTAATGCCTTCGTGTCATTGGAAGATGTTGACGCGAATTAGGGTTCGCCCCAACACATTTGAGGGTCTTGGACCCCGACAAGGTTGCTCACAACATGCACGATGGCAAGAATCAAAGTGTAACGGATCAAATGTATAGTTGTCCTTTGAGATACCCCCTAGGGGTGTTTTGAAAAAGCTAGACTATTTTTTTTGCTCCAGATTTTATTGGCAAGGTGATGAGCAAGAGAAAAAAATATCGTCTCACCAAGTGGAGTGTGCTATGTCAACCAAAAGATCCAAGGAGGTCTTGACATACATGATTTGGGTATCAAGTACACAACTTTACTTAATTAGCAAATGCTACTTACGTCATACGACACTGGCAGCAGACACTCCGAAATGAATATTCAGGGTCCAAACCATTATCACAAGTAAAATGGGAAGCAAGTGACTCGCATTTCTAGCCCGGACTTAAAGGTTACGCGGGATTTCTACGCTTCGGTGCCTTCACAGTGATAATTGGTTTTGTGCTACACCACTGCGAGAACAATATTCTTGCCTCTACAACATAGCTAGACCCAAATAGAATACCCATTCTGCACCTCTGCACCTAACCTTTCATGGCGTAGAGACAAGGACCCAAATTAGTAGCATGGAACACCCTGGCTACCATGTATTCTAGTATTTCTCTGTGCATCCGGACATGAGCTTGATGTGTTTCACTGGAATTTGATCCAAACTGGACAATTCTCAGAGAAATGACACTACCAAGCTTAATTTAATCCGTAAAGATATATAATACCCAACTTAAACAAATGTATTTGGAAACTAAGAGAACCTTTAAAGATTATAAAATTGTCTTGTGGTACTTTTTTTTTTTTTTTTTTTTTGAGCAATGTCTTGTGGTACTTATGGGGATGATGACATCACCATCCTAGCCCGTTTTTTTGAGCCACACTCAGCCCATTTATTACCAGCTCAATAGTATTTTTAGCCCAATCTATTCTCAATCCATTTACATTATATTTTTGGCCCACTTGCATTCTGGTTTCAGCCCATTTTTCAATTACTTTTTTCAGCTGATTATTATAGCACATATAACATGCCGCCCATTATGGATAAAGTTTATTACAATATTATCCACAACATATGCGTTGTAATACCACAACCAGTACACAAGTCCACTTATATACTACAACGCTGTTATACGCACATATGGGAAACGTTGTACTTACCTGATTGGTAAGTGGCGAGTCTTGTTCCTTTGCTGCCACACCTCATGATACCTGAAATGCCAGTGTGTTAAAGAAAGCATTATTGAGTCCGAAAAAAATAGGAACTACTGCTTGTTTCCTCTGTTTGATGCAAAGTTGGGACATCTGATCTGCAAATTGTTCTCCCGGTGGATCGTTTGGATACCAAATTGTCGATTTCCATTTTCATGACATAAGAAGCATTAAAAATGTAGTTTTAGGTGAAGTTTTTTTTGCGGCCAGTTTCAGGTGAAGTTACCAGGATCAAAATGTGCAGCTGACAGCAAACATTTCGTGTAGTCGTTATACTAGCTTATTTACGAGCAGGAGTTGTAAGGGTACAAAAAATCTTACGCAGTGATGACGACATTGGCAGTTTCCTGAGCTCTGCAGCTACCCAAGCTGCTCCAGAGCTTTCCATCCGTTGGCATGAACGCCAATTGCAGCTCCACCCGCTCGTAAGGTCTCAGACTTCTCGAGCACCAGACTAGCAATCCCTTTCCTATATGCAAGTCATGTTCAGAGCTACTCATACTCAAGATATGGAAACTTCGGCATACGTGAAGCTGTCGCCGGGCAGTGTTACTCTATAGGGGAAGAAGGATAAATAAACTGTGATGTGATGTGATGTGGAGCAGAAGTGCACGCACCGGTGAAGAGCGAGAGCTGTGGCAAGGCCGCCGATGCCGCCGCCGACAATGACGATGCCATGTTCCATGTTTTCTTCCATGTTTACTCCCCGTTCTCCCTTCTCCCTCTATACATGGCGTGTGTTAACGATAAAAGGTCAATTTTCCCTCTTCAAAGTGATGTCCCCGCGCGTGGACAGCTAGGCCACGTCACAACAAAATCGCTAAGCGTGGCCACGTGCCCAAAATCCGCTCACTTGGCCACCAGCGATCCATGTCGCCTGTGAAACACCAGCCACGGGTTCTCTTCCACGCTCATGCATGCATCACAGATTCACAATATCTTCCACGGGCTCTCTCTCGTCCACACATTGCCTTAAAAAAAAAATCTCCACCACGCTTCTCTCGCTCCAGTTCGCCTTCATTGCAGTGCCCGGTCGCACTGTGGCGCTGCTTGCTCGCACATGATCGTGCTCGCCGTGGCCATGCTCCACTGCGCTGCAGCCTGCCTACTTGCCACGACCACCTCTACTGTGCTTGCCTACCATTGTGGCTTCCTCCACTGATCTGGCGAGCCGTGTCCATATCCACTGATCTGGTGAGCCATGGCCGCCAACACCTAGTCGACGAGTCGTTGAGGGGTGGGAAGTCGTGTCTTAGCGAGTTGCACGCTTTGTTGCCGTATGACGAGCTTCAAGCGCTGTCCCCGCTCGGGCTGCTCATCAGCACTCCCATCCCGAGTCGCTCGCTGGCGTTGCCCCTACCCAAGCCGCTCCTTCTCGACCCTGGTGTTCTCCTCCCCCGCATCACGGTAGCTCCTTCGCACTCCCCGATGTCCACCACCCCAACCTCGGCGGCGCCCCTCTCCCCCGACACCAATGTCATCAGATTTGGTAGCCATGGTGCTCCTCACACCAATCTCTCTCTCTCCCCCAATGTTGCAATTGTATCTTTCAGTTGTTTCAGGCGCTTTGGAGGTATGTTGCAATTGCTTCATATGGATGTTGCAAAAGTAGATCGGGAGATGTTATGCTGCTGGTGGCTAGAGCAAGGAGCCAAAGGCCCTGCCGGCCACCCCAGGTTCAAAACCTGGAGACCGCGGTATTTTGGTGCAAAATGCATGGGAATGAGGAGCAAAGGCTCCTTAATTCAAAAATAAATGTAGCATATGTTGCAAAAAGATATTTCGAGTGTTTCAGATGTTCCAACGATATGTTGTTTCATCCGTGTTTTCAGACGCATGTTGTGATTGTGTTTATCGGAGTGTTTCATATGTTCCATTGCATGTGATTTTTATGTGTATGTGTTTCAAGTATTTTAGAAGCATGTTTGGTGTTTCAACCGCCTTTACGACGAATGTTGCAACCATTGTTTTCGGATGTTTCAAATTAGATTGTGTGTTGTGTCTCTCCTCCTCCCACCTTCAACTACATTGTCCTCCCGGAGTTGGCAGGGCATCGATATGAATGGGCATGGAGCGCTGCTCTAGCAGCGGGCAAGGGAAACGAGATGGAGGTGGCAACAAGAGGCATATGCGGTACCTACATGCGGGCACACGCACAGCAGTCGTGGAGGGAGCGGGTCAGTAGGGAAGGTAGTGCTTGGACCAGCGGGGAGGGACGCGGGAAGCGCAGGTGGCCCTAGTTACGTGCGGCTGGCACTGGCGTGCAGCATGCCCGAGCGTCTAGACACGCGCATCTGTCCGGACGTCCGGGCGTTACCCGTGGAAAATAAGTACCACACATATTAATTATGAAAATTAATTAACTTTAACTGAGGGTAGTTTAGTACTTCTTTCTGCGCTTAATCTCCTATTTCCCTAAAAAAATCTTTAACTCCCTATCGCTAACCCAAATTGTGTTAGCTAGGTGAAAATGATTACGATCAGAGTCGTTACATGCTGCATGCACTTGTGGTCGGTTGATGCCGACTTGGACTTCAACCTCAGCGTCGTGATCTGCCATTAATCTGTTATTGATTTTCTATAAAAAAGTTTTTTTTGTCTGTTGATCGTCTCAGAGAAAGGAGAAACTAAACGACAAATTTTTGCCGCAAATATCAACACAAAAAGATTAAGCCACATCACTGGGGATTATGCGTATATTGCTCTGCTTTGCATGTACCTTTCCAGAGATCTAGCAGGCTAGTAATAGTGAAAAAAACGTAGATTTGATAGTTTACTGTCACATGACACCAATCTGACCAATTATATATGAAATGATGAAGAAAAAACTGTACAAGACAGGTATGCGCGCTTTCTTGTGTGTTGACTATATATTGTGCGCAAAGATAGATGAAGCAAGTGGCGGTTTGCATTCATGCTCTGCTTCTCTAGATCATTTCAGAAACTGTAACGAGCAAACTGCTTCATTTCAGAAACAAACTGAGCATCAAGACCTGATCATTTGCTTTCAGTGTAGCGGTAAAAATACGAAGTAAAAAAATAAAAAGGGAAAACAAAAAAGATAGATGCATTGCTTCATCTCATCTGGATGATGCAAGGGCAATTCTTGTGACATAAATTGTTTGGCCGATAAATTGTTTGGCACATAAATTATTCCAATAATATCCACTGGCAACTGATCTATGCTGCCATGATGTAGAATGAAATATAATGCACCATGGAGTGCTAGAGGCGACCACAGTCAAAGTCGGCATGCCTAAACGCCCGATTGCCCAGGAGTGCCAGTAGAAGCACGCAGGCAAGCTTGGTGACCCGCCACGTCTTGGGAAACAGCAGCGTCCCCATGACAAAGCTCTCCAGAGACAGCAACACGACCCTCAGCCTCCTCTCGGACGTACGCCTGAATCGCCGCACAGTAGTCGTCGCCGGCGGCTCGTGACATGGCCCGGCCGAACACGACGGCATCCTCGAGCGTCGACGCGCCGCCCTGGCCTATGAACGGGCCCAAGACGTGCATCGCATCGCCGGCGACCGTCACGACGCCCTTGTGGAAGGTGCTGAACGCAACCTGCCATGGAGGCCGGTACCAGGTGCTGTTCACGACGTTCAGGGACTCCGGATCGGAGTTCCGCACCAACTCGATGATCTCAGAAGGGCAGTCCGGAGATTGTAACCTCTTTAGCATGCGATCCTTGGTGAGCCTCGCGTCTTTAGTGATATCTGGAGGACATCATAAGTGATTAGATTCAGCTACCAGTTTGTCTTGTACTAATCCCATAAATCGTAAACATATAAATATATATATACCTTCTGGAGGAAAAGGCATGGTTAGGAAGAAATGAGCAAGATTGTGACATATGGGCAATATGCCGACAAAGAACCCCTGTCCCATTAATTTCAGAAACTCGGTCCCAAATGGATGCTTCTCATCCGAATAATTAGTGAAACCACGAAGAACCGTGCCAGACTTTGTTTTAGGCGGAGACAGTCCTAGGTACTTAGCTACCACAGAGTTCCAGCCATCGCATCCAATCACAGCCTGCACGTCGAGATCGATCAACAGTCTCTGGCTGAGAAATTAACTAATAATAAAAAGAGAGGTATCTTTGTAAATTGCACTCTTGGATTCGATAATATATACCTTGGCCCTGATAGTGCAACCATCCACTGTAGTAAGAATCGCTTCTTGGGTATCAGGATCTTGGTCGATCGCAACCACGTGGCAACTGAGGCGGATTGCTCCTGAAGGTATGTTCTTGGCCATTGTCTCCATGAGATCCTTTCTTTTCAAGCATCGGAATTCCGTCCTGGCCAAATCAAGATTGGCCAACTCAATTAGTGCCTTTCTGTCATAGGAAGATAATAACTACGAGAACTAAGGCTATATACATATGAACAATTACCTTAGATCTCGGAAGATAACTACGAGAAACTAAGGTTTTTAATCAAGTACTTTGTCATATAATTTCTAAACATACGTGCACAATTGAAATCTAGAGTTCCTTAGCAAAGTGCATGCTGAAAATTATAGTTGCAAACAACGGTGGATCTAGCTTTTGAGCATAAGGTATGCGCCCAAAAATAAAATTATAAAATTCGGAAAAAAATTTAGCAATTAGCCATGGAATCACGATGTGACAAAATCAGAATTTAGGAAAGTCAACAAATTTGTAACAGTCATGTATGTATGACGACGGGCCACAGTGGTGGTTGGTGGACCACCAGACCACCCTGTGGCTCCACCACTGGTTGCAAAATACAATTATAACTTAGAGTGCTACAATTATAACTTAGAGTGCACCTTTTCGTTTTCCCGTCGAACAATTTCTAATGAAAATATTTTTGAAAAAAAAATCACTTTTCCGGTGGACGAATTTTGGAGAAGTCAGTTCCACCGGTGATTTTGGAGAAGTCAGTTCCACCGGTGGATTTATTTCTCAAAACAGTCGTATGGGAAGAAGACATGTTTTTTTTTTTTTTTTTTTTTGAGATTTAGCATAAACGTTTATTTCTTTTGTCATTTCCATATGAAAATGTACTAAGAATAAAAATATCGTACTCCTTACTAGGCTATTATTATACGCATATCGGTAACGTTATACTAACCTTACTGGTCTAGTATTGCTCCCTTTGCTGCCACACGTCATGATACCTGAAATGCCAGTGTTAAAGCAAGCATTATTGAGTCATAAAAACAAAGACAAACATAATTGTTTGGCAGGACTTATTTGCAGTTGGCTGCTACTTTTTCAATGGTGTTATGTGAGAGAGATTTTGGTTGTTGCTGCGGTCAATAATATAAGCGTTGAATGTTCTGTCGGACCTGAAGGATCATTTTGATTCCGAACCGTCGCTTTCCATTTTCATGACATTCGAAGCATCAAAAATGTATTTTCAGGAAGAAGTTACCACTTACCAGGATCACCAAGAGATGATGATAGTAGAAGATAGTAGTTGTAAGGGTACAGAAACTTACGCAGTGATGATGATATTGGCAGTTTCCTGAGCTCTTCAGCTACTCCAAGCTCCTCCAGAGCTCTCCATCCATTGGCATGAATGGCAATTGCAGCTCCATCCGCTCGTAAGGTGTCTGATTTCTCCAGCACCAGACTAGAAATCCCCTTCCTATATGCAAGTCAGAGCTACTCATTTTCAGATATGCAAACTTCGGCACAGCTGAAGGTTGGACGTAATAAGACATCCGTACACAGTTTTTTTTCCTTTCATGCGCCCGAGACTCGTACGTGCTTCCACGTTGAAACTTGTATATGTATATATGTATATGTATATGCCTCTCCCTCCCCGGTATCGGTATCCCCGGCCTAGATGGCCATATATGTGTATTTGTTTAGGTATATTTTCTTCCCTCACATACGGTTCTATACTTGTTTGCATCGGAAGTCCCAACCGCTCAGCACCGTGTGCGTTTAGAAAGAAAACATCGTCATAGAAAAACATTTTTTTTTTTTGCGAGTACGTGAAAACATGTCCTCTCCGTTTATGTATCCAACTATTAATAAAGATGTCAATTGAATGTTGATCATTTTGTTATCCAATCTTATCCAAGTAAATGTATCTTCAAAAGTGTAAGCATATACCGTAACATTTGAACTCTACTCTTGACGTAGTACACTTAGCGAAAGAAGGTTAAACAAATAAACTGCAATGTGATGTGGAGAAGAAGTGCACACACCGGTGAAGTGCTAGAGCTGTGGCAAGGCCGCCGATGCCGCCGCCGACGATGACGATGCCATCAGCTGCCTGCAGCTCCATGTCTCCTTCCTTGTTTACTCCCTCCTCATCTCTCTCTACCATGCACGTACTCCATTTATAGGCGTGTGGTAACCATGAAGGTCACCAGTACCTGGACAACTAGGCCACGTGTCGCATCAGAATCGCGCTCAACGTGGCCACGTCACCCAAAATTCGCTCACTTGGCCTCCAGCGATTCACGTCGCCCGTAAAATGTCATAGCAAAAGCAACGACAACAGCCATAGATTTTCCCAAGTCACGGTAACAAGTTTAGGGGTCCCAGGAGTAAAAAGTCCGCTGTACAGTTCCGAGTACACTCATGATAAAATTGTTGCATTTTCAGTTCCATCGCCTAGCTTCCGAGTAATATTTGCACATGATTGAAATTAAAATGAGCATGCAATAAATGCTTTCTTAGGTTGAAACGGACAACATAGGACTTGAAACAGACAAGACGCTGTACTTCGTATATAATGCGTTTGCCGACCAAGCATTGATCTAAGCTCCTGTAGCTGAAGTCATTGCCTGTGGGGATCCTAACGACCGTACGGAAATATGCCATATCGAGCCGTATCGTTTTCTACATTTCGTCCAATTAAATTTGTACTTTTAGACAAATTCGAACCCGGTTGAGAATTCGAACACCAAACTCGAAATCGAACGAAAAACGGTTTACACATTCTTCCGACCGTTTTCTATTGTTCGTATACCGCCGTGCTCGACATAATTTCGTTCGAATTGGTTCATTTTCGAAATACCCGACTTTTTGTAAGTTCGTTTTAGTCCGGGCTTTACTGTTTTTGCTTTTATTTACGTATTCAAATATAAAAGTAGAAAACGGTTTAGGGGTTTTCTGACCGTGTTCATCCCTAAGTGCATGGACGGTAGTCGCCTCACGTTCCTTAGAGTCACGTATAGAAACCTAGATTTTTATAGATTAAGATGTACATCCTCCGTCCCAAAATAGATGTCATTCTCGATTCATGAGAGGTCAACTTTTCAAACTTTGACTACTTATATATATAAGAATATTAGTATTTGTAATATACAGCTATTATCGTTAGACTAGGTACAACAATGGGCTTATAACTAAGGTAGTTAGTATTTTTATGATGTGGAGGAGAGAAGAGAGGAGAGAAAAGAGAGATTGGTTCTTATGTAGGCTAGACACAAATGCATATGGTGGGTTCCAACAGTGATGAATGTGAGTAGGAATAGGAAAGAGAATGAAAACATATGATAATAAGAAATATTTATAGACAAATACTCCCTCCGTCTAAAAAAAAAAATGCATTTCTCATATCTCGAGGAATCAACTTATTTCAACTTTGATCAATTTTTTAAATGTATTAACATTTACTATACAAAATTAGCATCGTTAGATTACATAAGAAATCATGATTGAAACATAAATGTTACTAATCAACTTGGTCAAACTTTTTAAATTTAAGCAGCACAATTCCCATAATTATATTTTTTTTTTTGGGACAGAGGGAATTCAATTATGTATAGCTTGGTTCTTATATATTACTATATACTGTAGCCAAACTTGGTTCTATTGTTAAATATATTTTAACAGTAAATTTATTTGTAATTATAAATATTGCACGTAATTTTCACGATATAGTTTAAATCAGGAAAGTCTGATTTACCGTCACATCATTCTTTTTTTAGGATGTAGACACCTATAGCTAGCTAGCCACATGGCTCACTGTTCCATGTCTCCATCGATCGACGACAGTGTACTGTGGCGGCGAGCGAGCCGGCCGGCGACATCGATATCACGTCCCTAGTCACTACTACAGTAGATCGGGGTGTGTGGTAGGTAGCGCTGCCGGTCTGAGGCGCGCGCATGTCCTCGGGCGGGGGTTGGTGGAACGAATGGTTGAGAAAAGAAGAAAGGGTGTGTTTAACACCCAAAATTTGGTGTAAAATTTTGGACGCATGTCACATCGCATTAATCGTAGAAGACGCTTTCGTTTGTTAGTGGTAAATATTATCCTATCATGGCGTAACTAGGCTCAAAAGAATCGTCTCGCAATGTACATCTAAACTGTGTAATTAGTTCATTTTTTACTTATATTTCGTCTTCGATACATGTGCAAAAGATTTTAATGTGATGGGGAATCTTCTTTTTGCATAGTGGAATTTGGAGGGAAAGTTAGGGTGCTAAACACACCCAAAAATCTTGGGTGGGCTGGCTGGCTTGGCACGCCGGGCATCCAGTAGTCCCACCGAACACACATGCGGAGGCCGGTTGGCGTTCGCGGTCCAACCAAAGACACATCCCGGCGCCGGGCATCCGCTAATCGTCTATCCCATGAAGCACACATTCCATCAAAAGAAGAAGAAAAAGTCATAAGAAGAAGAAGAGACAAGATTTCAATCCTACTCTAAATCTTCTCTGCTTACTCAAATTAATCGAAATCTTGAAATGAGGACAAGAATAGGTTGATGGAGTAGAGGATAATAGTTGATGGAATAGGTTGATGGAGTAGAGGACAAGAATAGGTTATGGCCTACAGGGATGAGGGCGTTGACACAGTGTCTTGGACCGTTCGATTAATTTGAGTAAGCAGAGAAGATTTAGATTAACTCTCCTTATAATGATGTTGTTTTTTTTTTTTTGGGTACAATTTTGTGGATCAATAGATTGGGAACCTCTTAATGGAGGACGTTATTTTTAATGTGGATCTAGAAAAGAAAAATATGATGAATTAGTTGGGTAAATAGATATATGTGATGAATGAGGCAACTAATATGCAGAATTTACGAACACATTCGAACCTAAAAGTATTGCTGAAATCTAAAACTAAAAACTTTAAAGAATTGACTGAAATGAAACGAAAGCTGAAACTAAAACTGAAATGAAAAAAGTAACAATGAAAAACTGAAATGAAAAAAAAAACTGAAAATAATAATATTTTTTTTGAGAACACAAGTACAACGCAGACACTCATAACACGCACGCACACTCACCCCTATGAATACACGCGTCGCAAACCCTACCCCTATGAAGCACCTTCGGGGGACCGGGCAGCCGCCGGCAGATCTGAGATTCTCGAAGTCACCATAGGCGCCGCGTCGTCGACGGGACGCCGTTCTACCACTTAATGCACAACGCCGCAGAAATCCCTTTTAAAATCGAAAAAGGTCATGAAAGACCGCGATTTAAACCAATAAAAAGGACAGCGATGACAACGGTATCCACCAGCCCAGTGGTCCACTACAAGCTCGGCGAGCACAGCATCCCTAGGGCCAAGGGGCCTCGGGTGAACCAGGTCGTTGGGTTGGGCCTACCAGGGGACTCGCGCGGACGCGGACGCACAGCGCAGGTTGCGGGGTCGCGCGCTCCAACAGGACCGGCCCCGTACGGGAATATTTATGGTTTAAAAAGTAGTGCGGGCCTATCAGTTTTAGCTTTGTTGTCATGCTGTTTTCAAGGGTTCTTAATTGTATCTAACAAGAATAGCTTTACAGGATTTTTAGAAGCTTGCAAATTGCAAGTATATAGATGTGCAAGATTTAGTACGTATATGCCAGCCTCTAAGATTTTCCAAAACTTTAATAAAAAAATCTCTAGGCAGCGTGGTGACGTAGCATCGGGGCCTCAAATGTCATCACCGACATCAACATGCATAGCCACTATGTCATGCACACCACATTGCAGACACGCTTGTATGTTCAGCCCCTCTATTATACGAGTATTTTTCTAGATCCGCAGCTGATAGTAGGGTGTATAACTTGACCTTGATCATTCAAGCAACGGCTAGAAAGGTGAATTGATCATGATCATCCTTAGTTGGTTAGGTCACTTGTGGTTGAACTTGTTCACCGTGATTCAAGTCCTCGACTTTACACGCGTGCTAATATTTTTCTAACTTTATTTGAGGATATAATGTCGTTATACTTTTAGTGATAGGCGATGTTTCGTCGATAGCTCTACGCTTGCATTGACTTCGTCAATCTCAAAATATGTCGGCATAATCTTTCGAAGGTGCTTACATAGGGGGTAAGGTAGTTTGTGTAAGTGTGTTCATAGGGGTTAGCATGTGCACATGTTGAGTGTCTATATCTCTGTACGACGCTTATACAAGGGGTAACTTTCTAGTTTTGAGTTTTTCATTTGAAGTAGTTAAGATGCTAAAAATTAATAGCATATTTATACTTAAAGGTATTTTTGACTTTTCACACCTACAGTTTGACACCGTTTTTGGCCTAGTTTGACAAAGATTAGTATGGAAGGCAAAAAAACGTTTAGACTAGTGACACCTATGTGCGAACTTTTGTAATGGCTTGTGTGACATTGTAAACTTTTAAATGCCATACATGGAAAAGGCACCTCTTTTTTTTTTGTGAATGTAATTAGCAACCGCTCCATTTCAGAAACAAACTGACCATGAAGACTTGATCATTTGCCTTCAATGTAGTGGTGAAAATGCAAAGTCAAAAAAAGGGAAAGGAAAAAAAAATAGATCATTGCTAATTTCATCTCATGTGGATGAAGCAAGCCCAATTATTGTGACATAATTTCTTGTTTTGCACACAAATTATTCCAATATCCACATGACAACTGATGAATGCCATGATTCAGAAGGAAATGGATGCATTTTGGAGTGCTAGAGGCGACCGCAGTCATAGTTGGCATGCCTAAACGATCTACTGCCTAGGAGTGCCAAGACAACAATGCAGGCAAGCTTCGTCACCAGCAACTTGGCGCGCACCAACGTCCCCACGACAAAGCTCTCCATAGACAGCAATGCCACCCTGGACCTCCTCTCTCGGACGTACTCCTGAATCGCGACACTATAGTCGTCCTCGACGGCGGCTCGTGATAGCGAGCGGGCGAGCACGATGGCGTCCTCGAGCGCCGACGAGCCGCCCTGGCCGATGAACGGGCCCATGGCGTGCATCGCATCGCCGGCGACCGTCACGACGCCCTTGTGGAAGCTGCCGAACGCGACCTGCCATGGAGGCCGGTACCAAATATTGTTCACGACGTGTAGGGACTCCAGATCGGAGTTCCGCACCATCTCAATGATCTCAGAAGGGCAATCTCGATCTTGTAGCTTCTCTAGCATTGAATCCTTTGTGGCGTTCACATCTTCAGCAATCATTCCTAGATGACATTGTACGTGCTAAGTTAATTACTCCATCCAGCTAGAAGTTTGTCCTTGTAGAGTTGTAGTAGTCCACATAAATCGTATAACACATATATATGTATACCTGTTGGAGGAATAGGCCTGGTTAAGTAGAAATGAACTAGATCGTGGGTTACCGGCAATATGCCGACAGCGAACTCCTCTCCGATTAGTCGCAGAAACTCAACCCCAAATGGATGCCCATGCCGATAACTAGTGAAACCACGAAGAACCGTGCGAGGGATTGTTTTGGGCGCAGACAATCCAAGATAATACTTGGCTACCACCGAGTTTCCACCATCACATCCAATCAGAACCTGCACGAGACCGACCGAGTTTCAGACTAAGAAATTAAATGAACAAAAGAGAGAGATCTTTGAAATTACACTCTTGAATTTGATCATATATACCTTGGCCCTGATAATGCAACCATCGACTGTAGAAACAATGGCTCCATGGGTGCCAGGATCTTGGTGGATCGTAACCACGTGACACCCAAAGCAAATTCCTCCTGAAGGTATATTCTTCGCCATTGTCTCGATGAGATCCTTTCTTTTCAGGCATCGAAATTCCTTCCTAGACAATCAAGATTGCCCCTAACTTAATTAGTGCCTTGTCGTTGGAAGTTTGTCTAGTTATATTTATATTAGGTTTGTTTGAAGTGCTATGGGTGGGATGAGTCTAGGACTTTTTCTCGACCTGCATGAGAAGATCTTTTTTCTTTTTTAGCACAATAATAGACACAGAGGTTGACTTACCCTGCAGGTCAAGTTTTTTTTCATGCGCTGTTACACATATCGGAAACGTACTAACCTGATTGGTATCTGGGTTGTCTTGTTTGTTGGCAGCCACACGTCATGATACCTAAAATGCCAGTGTTAAAGCAAACATTAATGTGTGACTCTTTGGAACGTGTACGAATAAAGTAGAGGAATAAAACAAACTTAGTGAAGAAATATGAATACTCCCTAGCAGAAATAGATCAAGAGCTATTACTCGCTAATCACGTTGCCTAGCCATCATCGGCGATCAGACACGCTGGCTAGAGTGGCGCCTCGACCACTCTTCTTGTGGTTATGGAAAGAGCTATTGCATTTTCTAACATGTGAGGGGTTGAGTTGGTGAACATACATTCACTGCGTTCTTGACTGCAAGACATAAGTAGTTTTTATGCACTAAGATATATAATATGTCTTGGTACATAATAGAAACAATGTATTTGAAAAGAGAAATTTTATAATGGTTGGAAAAAAAATAAGGAACATCCATCGAGAGAAATTGAACGGTGCAGAAATAAAAGATACCAATACGAAAAAAGTACTAAGAAGTACCAAAAAGGTGGGGAATAGTACAAAAATCAGATGTCGATAGTATAAAATAGGTGGGCCAGATCTAGATTTTTATTATTTATTCATTTTTTTATTATAAGAGCAGAACTATAACTCAATAGACTCGTGGTGGTGGTGGGTGGGTGGGGTGGGGTGGGGGGGGGGTTCAAATTTGGATATCCCATCCGCGTGGCCATGGGTCACCTTGTCCTTCTCCATGGCAGCCAACAAAGAGTTGTTTGCGGCGCCGCCGCGGCACATTGGGAGGGCGATAACATGTAGACGGAAACGGCTAGCTAGTGTGTCCCCTTTGTCGGTCTCAAGCTGGAGGCACTGTAGGTGTTGTTTTCGGCCACCGCCTAGTGATCATGAATCATGATTTGACCAGGTTTGACATCGAGGATATTTAGGCCTTGGTATTTGGTCGATGGATTACCGTGTCCATCTTAGAGTGTAACAAATTCAAATTCATATTTATGAAAAACGTGCCACGACACTATCACGTAAAAAAGAGAGCAACAAATGGTCGTCTAGAACCTAATCGGAATCATCTTCTACAGAAGGACCGTGTGGTCCGTGTCCAAGGCATGAAGGAACGGCGGAACAACTCCAAAGCGTCGACTAAGTCATGCCTAAGTCGACAACTGCCTCTCCAAGGTGGGATTTGGGCGAGTTGCTGCCGGAGTTGCCACCCGTGTGCCACAATGGGATGTATGTAAATAGACACTTCGGCTATTAGAAGTCTGCAAATGCTGATTTGTCATGGGACATGGGAGCGCCAAGTAGGCTCCGCAAGGTGGGCACGGAGGATGGCGTGAACGTGCTGAGGCTTGCGGTGAAGAGATCTTGAGCGCAAAGTACATGGACTGATGGAACTGCAGCGCATGGTGGAGCTTTTGCAAAGGACAGGTGGAGCCCGTGCTGCCGTGCGGTGACGCATGGCAAGCAATTACCACAATCCTAAAGACTGAAAATTAAATCTATAAATCTTTCTCAATTGAATAAAGAGTAAATAAAAAAATCAAAAGTAACTACGGTGTAAAAGTACTAATGGTTCTTTTTCAACCAATCTAAAAGTGCTCTCTAAAAAATAAAAAATATCTTACGAGCGCAGTGATGAGATACATAGTTTAGAACAACCTCGCAAGGGGAAAAAAAAAAGCGCGGCGATGAGATTGGCGGTTTCCTTAGCTCTGTAGATATTCCTAGTTGCTCCAGAACTCTCCATCCGTTGGCATGGACACCAATTGCAGCACCATCTGCTCGTAAGGTCTCAGACTTCTCCAGCACTAGACTAGCAATCCCTTTCCTATATGCAAGTCAGCAAGCAAATAGTTTTGTCGTTCAGAGCTACTCAAGAAATGGAAACTTCGGATAAGTGAAAGGACTACAGGTTTGACGCAAAAATAAGACACATAATAATGCATTCATACACAATTTTTCTTTTTATATATATATGCACAAGACTTGTCTTTCAAACTTGAAACTTAGTATTACGAGCTCTATATTTTGGTAAATAGGCGAGGTAAGGGTTAACAACACTCAACTGCACACTGCATAGTTTTTTTTAATATTGTTTCGATGCACATATATTCATCTTAATCGACACGTGTCGAAGTACATTGTAGTGGAATTAAACTAAGTTTCATTACAATCCACACCAATACATGCGAATTGAAGT
This sequence comes from Hyparrhenia diplandra, assembly GCA_015847255.1. Classification (NCBI taxonomy): domain Eukaryota; kingdom Viridiplantae; phylum Streptophyta; class Magnoliopsida; order Poales; family Poaceae; genus Hyparrhenia; species Hyparrhenia diplandra. Next base: position 165,488 of record JADLZK010010458.1, on the reverse strand, counting down.
TGGCATTGCATCCTCCATTCTTAAAAACAGTGTCATTTTAAAATTCAGATATTTTATTTGACCATTCGTCTTATTCAATTTTTTTTATAAATACCATTTATCTTATTATGATTTATTTTATCATAAGAGATACTTCGATAATAATTTATTTATTTTATAATTTATATAATTTTTAATAAAACGAACAGTCAAACACGATGTCTCAAAGTTAAAAGTGTCACTATTTTGGGACGGAGGAAGTATCATCTATTTCTTCCCTCTCCCTCGGTATTTTTTTGACCCATTCTCTTTGTTTGCTGCTTGCACACTCCTTTCAGTGTACTCCCCATTTTTTTTTTTTGGCAGTTATCTTGTCATATAAATTTAGTCAAACTAGAGATGCTTTGACTTTATACTAATCTTGGAATGACTTACAATATAGGATCAAGTACATAATTGGTTGTTTGTGCGGCTGCACTGCAATCAGCTCTCTTCAACTTTGAAAATATGAGAGTAAAAGAAACAGTTTCAGTACTGCTGCTGAATGCTGCAGCTGATTAGAGAATCCACTACCTAATTATGGGCGGGTTCCAGCGAGATCGCCGCGGGCAAGTGCGGGGGCGGGTTCCAGCGAGATCGCCGCGGGCAAGTGCAGGGTCGCTTGGAGGATAGCCTGTCTGCCGAAGCCTCTTGGCGGGCTAGGAGTCCGGCCGACTGTATTGGGGAATGGGTGAGGCAGACCAACCAAGCGTACACCTTGGGCCGCTCTTCCTTCCAAGCTAGAGCGTGGACGCCATGTTCCGAGCTTCCGTCCGTGTGCAGGTGGGGGACGGCTGCAGCGCAAGGTTCTGTACGGACACTGGCTGCCCATGGGGTAATCTGCACCTTCGCGCCTTCTCTCTTTCGCACAGTGTGCGTCAGGCGCAAGAAGCGCTCTATGAAGGACGCTCTCTCCGGCCACAGCTGGGTTAGTGATATCACAGGGGCCGGGGGCGGCTGGCTGTACTTGTGGTGTGCGCCGCTCTCTAGGACATGTTGCTCGATGTTCAACTTGAGGAGGGTGCAAGATCAATTGCTTGGCGGTGGGCGCCCGTGGGGTGGGGTGGGGGGGGGGGGATACTCCAGTTCCACCGCGTATGCAAGCTTCTTCTTCGGCGCAACGACCTTGGCAGGCACCAGGGAGGTGTGGGGGGCGTGTGCACCGCCAAAGGTAAAGTTTTTCTTCTGGCTTGCCATGCACGAGAGGCTTTGGACCGCAGACCGGAGGCGACGGCATGGGCTGCAGCCCCAGGCGTCTACGTGCTGTGTAACCAGGGAGACGAGACACAAGACCACCTGCTTGGCACTTGCGTCTTCACCAGGGAGGTTTGGCTGCGTACTCTAGCCGTGGCCGGTCTCCAGCGCCTTATTCCTGACGGGTCGGCAGTTGTATCTGACTGGTGGCTGCTGTCGAGAAGTCAAGTGTTGCGGGCCTCCGAGCAGGGTTTGATTCCCTAGTGCTCCTCGTCTCCTGGGTCATCTAGAAAGAGCACAACCGTAGGACATTCGACGACATCCACAGCTCCTTGTGGCAGGTACTGCTCGACATCAAGAATGAGGGTGAGGAGTGGCTCACTGCGGGGTACAGCAAGTTGTCGCCGTTCTTGGCCCTCCTGTTGTAATCCCGCTCCGCCTTTAATTAGTCACAAAATTGTGTGTATCTTAGTTACACCACTCGAAGCAGCACCGTTGCAGCCGGTGATTGTTGTATTGTGTTTGCTTTTGGTATTCTAAGGCAACTCGCCAACGAATGCGTTAAGCCGTGTATCGAACTTCTTTTTCTCTTAAAGCAATACGCACACGCATGATTTCGAAAAAAAAACTACCTAATTTATGGCAGGGTACTTTGTTTTTTTTTTTAAAAAAAAAAGCTTGGCTCGTACTTCATTAAAAGAAAACAAAATGTTCCAAATTACATGACCTTTGACCTTCCCCATGGCGAGATGAGAAGAGAAGAGCGCAAGTAACACACTTACCCAAGGCACCGGCTAAAACGGTGGAGCTGAAGGATGTATAAGGGAACACAATTGAACTACACAGGGATGGGGCGTGGGAGCACACTAGAGCTGCTCAACGGTCCGTTCCCCAAGCCCCACTCCTACCGAACACGCTGAAAAAAAAAAATACAGAGATATATGTGGGGAAGAAGGATGAAGGAGCGCACCGGTGAAGGACAAGAGCAGTGGCAATGCCGCAGATTCCGCCGCCGACAATAACGACGCCATGGGCTTCCTCCTCCATGTAACCTTCCTTGTTTATTTTCCTCTGCCCTCTGGCTCTATGAGCATGTATATATAATATATTGACCTTGAACTTGAAGATACGTACCGGAACTGCTGCAAGCGCATGAAAGGAAATGAGTGCGGACCTTGAAGGCCTCAGTCATTTATTGAGCTCAAACAAACAAAAAGAAAATCGCCGTGTTTCTGTGAAAGTACGACTCCCTCCGTCCCATCCGGCCCCATCTCATAAATAGTGTCATTATCATGCGGATCAATTTTTTAAAATTTAACTAGATTTATAGAAAAAAATCAACTTATGTTCATTTAAATGATAAATAAATTTATTGTAAAACTATATTTAGTGGTTCATCTAATGAGATGCTAAATATACATGATAGGTACTAATATTTTCTTTTATCAGGCGGGCAGACTCCCAACCCTAGCCTGTGACCGCCCCTCGCCGCCGGCGGCCTCCCCAGCCCGGCGCCCGACTACCCTTCCCCCCCGTCCCCTTCCTCCCCCCCTGCGCCCTCTCCTCCTCCTCCTCTGCGCCCCCGCATCCAGCAGATGGCCGCCCGGCGACGCCGGCCTCATATGCGGTGATGACGGGCGGTAGCTAGCGGGCGAGGCTTGTGGCCGACGACGGCACACGGCGCCGTCGTCGTGGATCTCGTGCCGCTCGCGGCCGCCGGTGGTCGGGGCCCTCTTGCGGCGCGGCCTCGCGCACCGCACCAACAACTTGGGGGGCTCCGGGAGGCTACGGGCCGCCGGATCCGATGCCGGAGCCCCCGGATCCGCGCCCCTTGGCAGTGTTGCGGCTGTTGGGGGTGGTCCGGCTGTCGTACGGAAGGCGAGGGTCCGCTGCTCGGGGAGAAGGCTGCCGTCCCCTAGGTCTTCGTGCCTTCGAACCTCTGCCGTCCACCTTCCGCTGCGTGTGGCCATCTCCTTGTGGGCGAAGCCTCGAGCTCAAGACGTCCGCCGCCAACGCCTACCCCACCCTCTCTAGATCCGGCTTTCCCGTGGCTGAAGCAGCGGTGCGCGTCCTCCATACTACTGAGGACCGTGCCCATGGAGATGGTTGGCGTGGGGCCACGTTCTCACGCGCACCGACTCCCGGTCCACACCGGCGCCGCTTCTTCTCCAAATCTACGGAGGAGGCGGCGCCCTTTACCCCGGTGGTGACGACGGCTTGGCGTAGCTCCCCGGTGTGCGCGCGGTCCACGGACGATGTCCGGTGGCTGGGTGTGGGACCAGATTCGGGAGGGCCTTGCATGTCATCGCCTCCCTTGGCTGGCGGAGATGGTGCTGCCATAGCGTGCAAGATCATCGGGCGCTTTTGCTTGCGATAGCGCCTATGGACGTCATGTTCCTTCCCGAAGGCGTTGTGGAGGTGTTCTTGCATTGCGCGTGCGCAGCCGCTCCTCACGCATTCTAACAAAGGAGCAATGACCTCTCTTTTATTTGGGCCAGATGTTTTTCCATTGGCAACAATATTTGGCGTCCACGATGCACCTCGGCGACTTCGGCAAGAACGCCACGAGTCGGTGGATCGAAGACAATTTAGGGTCTTCCTCCCGCAAAAAAGATCGATGGTGGCTATTCCGAACACCACCAATACATCAAGGTGGAGGGGCAACGGTGAGGGCACATGATTTCAAGCGTGGGCCGATTTGCCAGCTGCAGTGGAGCTGTCACCATCCAATGAGTTTCTTTCAAGTTCATTTTGGTGCACGTTGTTCAAGGCATGGTGGCTGATTCAAAGACCGCCATGAAGCGACATCGGTATCTTTAGCACTGTCTTGAGTAGTAAACTCAATTCTTTTTTGGATGTATTAGATCTTTATTACATTTATCTTCATGTGCTAAAGTTTTTTTTATTCTTAGTTTTGTAATAATTTTGGCTATGTGTGGTCACACAGAGACTTTATGTTGTGTGCGTTATCGCAGAGGCCGGAATGTTAATTCCTTTATCTAAAAAAAAAAATCTTTTATATATTTTGTCAAAGTTGATAATGTTTAACTTTGAAAGTAAGTCCAATCTCAGTGATGGGTTTCACGACATTATTTCCAAGATTATCATGTCGTATGTAACGAGATGAAATTTGGATGAGACACCTACTTTCAAGGAGAGTTTCATTTTGTACTTTCATAGGCATTTAATTTCTATGACTTAGAGAGAGAGTTGCTAATTGTGTCATCATAAATGCCTGTTTGGCAACCTAATTAGTGTAAATAAAACTCCATGATATTTCTACTGAGACTGGCTTAAGAGCACTCACAATGCTTGACCCACATATAATTTATCTGTGTCTATGAATTTGCGTAGACACTATATCTAAAAATTATTTTTTAAAAATGAATAGTTAACGTCCAAAATGATTACAGGGTTAAGAGCACTCACACTGGCTTAAGAGCACTCACAAAACGAATAGTTAACCACATATAATTTTCAAAATCTATGTCTATGATTACGGGGTACATGTCTTCTCGCTCTCTCATCTATATATCACACCTCTCCATATCTTTGTTTCTACACGGCCATGGTTTCTCCTTATGAAATTATTTCCCCCTCTCTTTTTTCAGTTAAAGTGCTATATCATCTTTTGTGTAGTTAACGTCCTAATTAATGAACATAGAAACATGTATTTTACGGTTGCGGAGCTGAAAGGGAGCACTGTAAGTAATAGGTGCAAAGCAAGCGTTTGGGCATGGCACACGTCGATAACGGTTGTGCCAAAGACAGCGAAACCCCGGAAAATCCAGCGTTTGGGCATGGTACACTATGACGTGTGCCGACGAAACATTACAAGCCAGAGCTGTCGCCTGAGGGGCAATGTGACAACACATGGCAAACAGTGAAAAATCTTATCAACTGTGAAGATGAAGGTTGAGTGTATGAATTGGCTGGATTGGATGAGTGTGTCGTACTGGAAATAATTGTTTAATTGACAGCCCTTTGGTTTGGAGTTTTCTGATTCTGACACCCAAACATCGACGTCCGGAGGAAGTACCTCTCAAAGCTGAGCATAAACCGATACATTTTGAAATTAATGAAGTCATTACTAAGCTTCTCGCTGTCAACAGACACATGTACTCCCTCCGGGATGGTATTAGAAGTCGTTTAGGACAGCGACACGGTCTTCAAAACACAACTTTGATCTTTTATTATTATAAAAAATATTTATAGAGATGTGATATATGTATACTTTTATCAAAGTATTTTTAAGACAAATCTACTCATGTAATTTTTACATTTATAAACTCAACAACTTAAAAGTTATTGATGATTTATATTTTTGATGTTTGACCCAAACTTTGTCCAAAACGACTTCTAATACCATCCCGAAGGAGTATATCTTGTATGAAACAACACCATTAAATTATAAAATAAATTCAGAAAAATATTACCATACATGTCAAGCTGGAGTGAAACTTAGCGGAAGTTTTTCTTTTCTTTCTTTTTTTTTTTTTTTTTTTTGAACGGAACTTAGCGGAGTGTAAATTTTGATAGCCGTTCGTGGCTCTTAGTATAAATTTTGATTTCGCACAACACAAACACAAACCGTTCTCTCTCTCTCTCTCTTTGAGTGTAATGAGCAACTGCTTCATATCAGAAACAAACTGACCATCAAGACTCGATCATTGCTTTCAGGGTAGTGGTGAAAATGCCAAGTCAAAAAAAAGAAGATCATCTCGTGTGGATGAAACAAGCTGCAAGCCCAATTATTGTGGCATAATTTCTTGTTTGGCACACATTATTCCAATATCCACATGGCAACTGATGAATGCCATCATCCAGAAGGAAATGCATGCGCTTTGGAGTGCTAGAGGCGACTGCAGTCATAGTTGTTCATTTGCTGTACAAACTTGTTCATTTGCTTTCAGTGTAGAGGTGAACATGCAAAGCCGAGAGAGAGAGAGAGAGAGAGAGAGAGAGAGAGAGAGAGAGAGAGGGAGAGAGAAAGAGAGGAAATTTTGGATTCTAGATGGACGTTCAATTTTAAATTTTGGCAGCATTTTGCCTGATTTTCATGCAGTCAACCGAGACAATTTAAAGAGCAATGATGCGTAAAACAACAGTACAGGCATATACAATGTAAAACAAGCAACAATTCACCAACACTCCAAGTCTCCAACGGTACTGAGATCGGAGGCCAAGAGGGGATGGCAGGAGGGGAGTGGAGAGCCGCGAGCCGCGGTGGACGAAGGAGGGAGGGGTGAGACCGCGGTCGCGGGAGCTACGCGACGTGCGTTGAGGAGTAACGGCGCGGGGTCGGGGTCTGAGTTCCGGAGGAGTTAGGGTTTAGGCTATTGGTATTGGGTTGGGTTGTATGTTTATGCTATCTACACGTGGGTTACAAAATTCGGTTAGTTTAGGTCATTTCGGTTAACCGAGGCGTGAAACCGAAATAGTTGTATTAATTTCGATTAGTAGGAACCTGGAACCAAAACCGATCGGTTCGGTGACGCCGGTTTCGGTTATTTTAGTTCGATCTCGGCTTTTCACGCCTAGAGCAAGACGTGGCCAAGTTTAGAAGCATGTTCGAGAGAATTGCTATCAAACTTGTTATTACAATTTTGAGCTAAAACTCTAGAAAACTCTTTGTCAAAAAAAAAAACTAGAAAACTGGACTCCAGCACACTAGCCGCTGTGATTGTTATTCTATTCGACATGCTATCCCATGAGTCATTAAAACTATAGTATCTGGCCCAGTAATATCTTGCTTAGTACATAGACCAAGCCAGGCCTTACATTTAGTGACAACTCTAATTGGATCGTCATTAAAATTATGATGGAAAAACATGCATTTGTCATTAAACAAGATTTATTAAAAAAAATCTCCGTTCCAAAACTGTAGACCAAAGATTTCTTGTAGTGAAAAAAATAGATGTAACCATTATTGTCGCAAAATGCTTCTGGAGGAGTACTAGAGACGACCGCAGTCATAATCGGCATGCCTAAGTGACCTGGTGCCCAGGAGTGCCAAAACAGCCACGCAGACGAGTTTCATCACCAGCGACTTGGCACGCAGCAGCGTCCCCGCGACAAAGCTTTCCAGAGACAGCAACGCCACCCTCGGCCTCCTCTCTCCGACGTACTCCTGAATCGCGACAGTGTAACCGTCGTCGCCGGCAGCTCGTGACAGAGAGCGAGCAAGCACGATGGCATCCTCGAGTGCCGATGAGCCTCCTTGGCCGACGAATGGGCCCATGGAGTGCATCGCATCGCCAGCGACCGTCACGGCGCCCTTTGTGGAAGGTATGGAACGCGACCTGCCATGGAGGTCGGTACCAGATGTTGTTGACGACGTTCAGGGACTCTGGATCTGAGTTCTGGACCATCTCCATGATCTCAGGAGGCCAATCTCGTAGCTTCTCTAGCATGGAATTCTTGGTGGCACTCAAATCTTTAGTGACTATTCCTGGATGACAATGACATCATCATTGTAATAAGCGCAAGCTATAACAATGCCTATTCTTAGTTCAATCAATAAAACATATATACATATACCTGTTGGAGGATTAGGCCTGGTTACAAAGAAATGAACTAGATTGTGGGTTATTGGCAATCTGCCGACAAAGAACTCCTCTCCTCTGAATCGCAGAAACTCAGACCCAAATGGATGTCCATGCGGATACCAAGTGAACCCACGAAAAACCGTTCGAGGGATGGTTTTGGGTAGAGACAGTCCAAGGTATTTGGCTACCACCGAGTTTCCACCATCACATCCAATCAGAACCTGCTAATTGAGATCGATCAATACAGAGTTCCAGACAGAGGAATAAACACTCTTGAATTCGACCAGATACAAAAAAAACACCTTGGCCCTGATAGTGCAACCATCGACAGTAGTAAGAATGGCTCCATGGGTACTAGGATCTTGCTTGATCGCAACTACGCGGCAGCCAAAGCGGATTGCTCCTGAAGGTATGTTCTTCGCCATTGTCTCGATGAGATCCTTCCTTTTCAAGCATCGGAGCTCCTTCCTAGCCAAATCAAGATTTGCCAGCATCACTAGTGTCTTAACAACATAACTATGGAAGTCTGCTTACTTATGTTGTTAGGCATATCGAAAAAGTTCTACTAACCTGATTGGTACCTGGCTAGTCTTGTTTCTCTGCTGCCACACGTCATGATGCCTGAAATGCCGAGTTAAAGCAAGCATTATTTACCCCTCAAAAGAAAAAAGAACAAGAAAAACAGACATACTGATTCTACTACTTCTTTCCTCTATTTGATGCAAAGTTTGGACTTGTGTATCTCCGAATTGTTTCTTTATGCCAAACTGTCACTTTCACTTTTATGCCATCCGAAGCATTCAAAATGTAATTTTAGTAAGTCAACTAACTAGAGCAGTTGAGAGAAAACCTTGTTTGTATTCGTTATACTAGCTCAATTAGTAAGGGTACAAGCTTACGCTGTGATCAAATTGGCAGTTTCCCTGAGCTCTGCAGCTACTCCAAGTTGCTCCAGAACTCTCCATCCGTTGGCATGGACGCCAATTGCAGCACCATCTGCTCGTAAGGTCTCAGATTTCTCCAGCACCTGACTAGCAATCCCTTTCCTATGTATATGCAGGTCAGTAAGCAAAATTGTTTTCTTGTTCAGAGCTACTCAAGAAATGGAAACAAACTTCGGCATTCGTCGTAGAAACAAGGCATTCTGCACAATTTCCCTTTTATGTGCCCAAGACGTTTTTCTTTTAGTTTCCCCAGACCTCCTGCTTCCGCTCCAGTGCGGTGTACTCCCCTTCCCCACCTTTCTCCGGCAGGGACGGGGAGGTGCTGCCGACGAGCGCAGGCCGCAGGCTCAGGGGCGAGCGAAATGATGCCGGAGGCGAAAGTGTAACAGAACCTCCTAATTACAGGGCCCACATGCACTTATCATCGCCATTACGACCTCGATCATTATGCACGAGTTCCCAATAATCTAGAAAGTGCTATTAATCTTCCTAACATGATCTCATTAACAAGTCACTCCAAAGATTACAACACTTTATTCAAATACATCGAGTACAAATGAAGGATTACATAACCATAAGTTTACAAACCATTTGTTCAAATACTCAAACTTAAGTATCATTAGTATAAGCCTGATATTATTGGAGTAACTTTATACATATAAACATTGACAACCCCGCCCCGGGTTCAACTCTACTCATCCTTTTCTTCCTGGGTACACCGTCATGCAAAAGGGACCAAAACAAGCTTTGCTCATGACCTGCTCCTCGCAACAAGGGTCAAAAGAACCCTCGAAAACGGGGAGTACTCAACAAGACTTATCCGACTAAAGAAAAAATGTGGGAGAAGACACGGGAATGCTGGTCTTAGGAGTCAAGGTAAGGCTTTAGCAAGAATCAAGAAACTCTTTTTACGAAAAAAGCTTACTAAAAGTGAATCCTTACTTTCGGTATTTTTAATTCAGATTAGTAACTCTTATACTCTAGGTTATCCTATTTTAGAGCAAACATAATTTATTATTCCAACTCTCTTTCCTCAAAAACATAATCCATCATTTACTACGATGAATGGGCGTAAGAACGGGTCTCCATAACCGTGAAGCAACGGCGATTCATGAACCGATTATACCCAAATGGGGATCCCTAACCACCACGACATATGTAGTACCCAAACTTGCATATATCAACCTTTTCTCGATTTGTCCAAAACGGGAACGAGGCCTGCGCCACCCGAGAATACATACATACACCTCCAACCCAGGACTTTAACCCACTCGAGGGTATCTTGTACTCCCGCCATCTCTCCACTCCCAAAGTCGCGTGGTTGCCATTCCCGATTTGGCTCCACCGAGATCCGGCTTACCGGAGTATGTGGCTAGTTAGGGTCGACCGATGCGGGGTGATCGCCATCGACGCGTGCCTTTGCCGTAAGGCCTCAGCGTATTTGCGCTCAAAAGTCCCAACTTAACAATCCAAACAACGGACGGTCCTTAAACGACCAACACGGACAAGCACGGCTAGGTATCCCCACGGCTTTCAACCTACGTCCCGTCCGATCTCAAATTCATCACTACATCTCTTTCTTTTTTCTGAAAACAGTACCATTTTCTCAATTAAAATCATTTTGATAAAAAAAAAAACTTAACAAATTAAGCAAGGCTAAGCATTCCTTAAGCATTTTCGAAATAAACAGGTTAACAAGGATGATATTGAAATAAACAAGGATGGTAATGCAGCAATTAGGTTATCACTCAACTCCTAATTACTTAATGCAACATAGCATAGACATAAGTGATATAAAACTTTTAAAATATCAAGGAAAGGTTTAATGTAACCGGGGCTTGCCTTCGTTGACGATCCGAACTTCGGGGTCAACACCACAACTATAGAAATCCTTCTTCAAATGTAACAACCCTCCTCAACAACTGGCTCTCGGCTTTAACAATCTCGGTCTCGCTCACTACACTAAATAATGGATGCCTCAACATGATGCCATATAATTAAACATGATGCTTGCGGGTGCATGAAATGATAAACACAGAAAGGTAACTTTATTTCACGATAAAGTTGCAACCCAACAAAACCAACTTGTTGAACTACTCTACAAGATATCATCACCATTGCCTAAGGAGTTCTCAAGGACCACTTAATTGAGATATGATCCAAGATTCACAAAACAATCCAAAAGTCACACAAAAACCTAAATTATTTGACACTAAACAACTTATAACCCACATGAAATAAAAAGAGCTTAAGATAGAAAATAATTTAAACATGTCAAAACGACTCCAAACTTTTTATACAAAAAGGACACAACATAAAAACAGTACCAAATAAATTTTCATGATTTTTGGATAAATAAAATAATTATTAAAAATCAAGGAAGATGCATTTTTCAATTAAAATTTGTATTTTTAAATCATGCAAAAACTACTCAAAATCAAAGTTTCAAATTTTTCATGGATTCATATACTCATAAGAAGCTTCTACAAAAAATTTTCAGAATTTAAGGAGCTATTTTCAAATTTCTATGAATTTTGAAAGAATCAACACTATTCATGATAAAGGAAATTGATAAATCAAATTTTAAAACAAAAAAGACCTTCGGGCCAAATCCAGCCCAACGCCCATGGCCTGGTATCATGTGCCACGGCGCCGCTTCAATAGCGGCCCCCAAATCCCCCTCCTGACCGCGGGCGGTAGCGGCGATTGGCCGGCGAGCTTCGCCGGGCGGTGATGTCTCCGGCGGCGCTGCTTGGCTCTTACGCGATCCCCTCGACCTCGCGGACCTCATGGCACCCGCGTAAAACCGAGACCTAGGGCACGGCGGCAGCCCTACCGACGGCCATGGCGGCACGGGTTGCGGCGCTGGCGGACGCGGCAACGGCCAACGGGGCTTTCCCGCCGACGGGCGAGGACAATCGGCGACTCGGCACCATCGGGCGAACCCGAGCCCTCGCTTAATTGAGCCTAAACGGCCCCTCACGCTGACGCTGCTACGCGCGGAGCGGGAGCGAAGGTAAAAACTCGCCGGCGACCGGCGTTCCGATGGCTACGACGCTGCTGGCGACCCAACGGACGGCACGGTGCGCGCGCAGGAGCTCACCCCCGGCTATGCCGCGACTGGGTTTGACACGAGACGAAGGCGGAGGTTGATCGGGCGACGAAAGCAAATGCACGGGCGGTGATGGAAGACGGTGGCAACGACGGCGTTCCGGCGGCTCCTGTGGGGGCAAAAACGAAACCGACGAGCGCATCATGACCACGTCATCAAAGGCGTAAACTAGGGCGCTTAGCCGGTTTTCATTGAAGCTCACTGTAAACGGTTGTCGGCGACGCCGGTCTGGCTCGGCGATGCTCGGACGGAGATGGAGAAGACGACGGCGCGCTGGCGAACCAGTCGATGATCTACGCCACTAGAAGCTCAAACGGTGCGCAACGGTTGCGAACACGGCGACAAGGTCAATTTTGTGGATTGGAGCTCGGCGGCGACGGCAACTGAAAGGGGATCGAGGCGGTTTCGGCGGCGGTGGATGAGAAAGAAAAGTCGACGACGGCCGCGTCGGCGGGGCTTATATAGGGCAAGGGATACATGGACAGGTGGCGGGCGACGCTGCGAAGCCGCCAGCTAGCCGGTGACGCGTGCGAGGGCGGCCGAGGCGCGAGAACGACCCCGGCGACGCCGCCGACACGCCGTATGGAGGAAGAAAGAAAGCGTTTCACTGTTCACCGTTAACCCTAAACCCTAACTTTTCTTTTTTGATCAAATTCACCCCAAATTTGAACTGAACTCGAAAAACTCCAAAAAGTGACTTAGGCTAATTTTTCAAGATCTACAATTTTCACAATTGGAAGATTTTTAAATTCGGCCTCTAAATATGACTTTTTGAAATGTAGTTCAAAAATTTTGAAATTTGAATTCAAAATTACTTTTAAAAATCATGTAACAACTTGAAAAACTTTGTACATGACTTTTGTTCATCTCAACAAGATCTACAAACTAACTTTTGAAAGTTTTTGCAAATTTTGCTTAGATTTTGAAATATGGTTTTTAAATCAAAAGGGGACAAAACCCTAATTTTGGTATTTTCAAAATTACTCTAAATTTTTGAACTAAACTTTGAAAACTCAAAATACCAACTTTGTGCAACTTTGAAAACTCTACAAATTTGCTTTAATAACCATACCCAAATTTCTTATAAATTTTGAATAAAAAAGAAAAGGGGGTAAAAGAAAGAATGGAATTTAGGGTTTTGAGTTCAATTCAAATTTGAATTTGATCCAATTTCAGATTCCCAACCTATACTATCCAACCATCATCCAACATCACACTTAGGATCAAAAACATAAATTAAAAATTAAATCACTCTAAATTTTCTTAAGCACAAACATTCTCTAAAATATAAACTCATTTTAATTTCAATGCATTTCAAATTTTCTAATTATGCATGCTTTAGGATAAACATGATGACATGGCAAGATTTTAGTTGAGTAACACCAGGGGTGTTACAGTCTTTCCCCTAAAAGAAATCTCGCCCCCGAGATTTAAAGTTCTCACAGGGTTAAGTAATCGGCAAAGGAAATGTGTCAAGCAAACACATCTCAAACTAGTTCATAAAACAGTAGGGTTTTATCTAATATATACTACAAGAATCTTAAAAGACAAACTATAACTGAGGGAGGAGATTATAACCTAGATAGAAGCAAGAAATTCGGAAGTGCTCTTGCAGATATAATCCTCGACTCCCATGTAGCTTCTTCTTCTAATGTTGGTTCCATTGGATCTTATACCATTTGGTGGTGCTTCTACGAGTAACACGATCTTTTGGTCAAGAACTTGAACAGGATATTCGAATAAAAACAGATCAGGTTCAAGTACAACTCCTTCAATATCAACCACTTGATCGGGCACTCGAAGACATTTCTTCAAATTGGGAAACATGGAACACATTATGCACAAAAGAAAGGTGTTCTCGTAACTCCAAACGATATGCTACTTTTTCCACATCTCTCCGAGAATCTGAATGGTCCAATGTAACGAGGTGCTAACTTGCCTTTGATCCCAAATCTTTTTACTCCCTTCATAGGTGATACTTTTAAATAAACATAACCTCCCACTTCAAATGTCAAAGGTTGACGCCTTTATATCGATAGCTTTTCTCACGCCGAGATTGAGCTACTTTCATATTTTCTTGTATGACACGAACCTTCTCTTACGCATCTTTTACCAAATCCACACCAAAGAACCATCTTTCTCCGTGCTCGGACCAATTCGAGGAGGAGTTCTACATCTGCGACCATATAAAGCTTCAAAAGGTGCCATCTTGATACTCTCTTGATAACTGTTTGTTGTAAGAGAATTCTGCCAAAGGTAAACATTCATCCCATTTTTCTTGATAAGTGAGAACACAAAGCTCGTAACATATCTTCTAAAATTTGATTAACCCTTTCGGTTTGTCCATCCGCCTATGGGTGATAAGTTGAACTATGATTGAGTTTGGTTCCCAATGACTTTTGTAATTGTGCCCAAAATTTATCCATAAATATTGAACCTCGATCCGAGACAATAATCTTTGGTGCACCATGTAGACCTAAAAATCCGACCGACATATAACTTAGCATAATCTATTGCCTTATAGTGAGTCTTCACTGGTAAGAAATGTGCAATCTTAGTAAGTCTGTCCACAATAACCCAGATAGAATCAAAACCTTTTGATGTATTGGGTAAACTAACAATAAAATCCATGGTAATTTCCTCCCATTTCCAAGACGGAACAGGGCAATGGATTTAATTGTCCCGCAGACTTTCATATGTACTTGCCTTTACTGCTGACAAGTATCACATTTAGCCACATAACGAGCAACTTCTATCTTCATCTTAGTCCACCGTAATCTCTGTTTCAAGTCCCGATACATCTTGGTGCTTCCCGGGTGAATAGAATACCTAGTCAAGTGTGCTTCATCCAGATCTGGCCGACGTAACTTCGGGAACCTTTGGTACTACGGGGCGATTCTTGAACCATAACACATCCGCTTCATCAATTCTGAAATAAGATGGCTTTCCACTTCTAACTTTCTCTTTGATATGTGATATACCTTTATTTTCTCTCTGAGCGGTAATAATTTGATCTCGGATATTTGATTCCAAAGTGATACTGGATAGAGTTCCCTGTTCAATGATTTCCAAATTTAACTTTTCCATTCCTTGACATAAAGTTTTGTCCATTAAACTTACTTCAAGACAATTGCAATGGGTCTTCCGACTAAGTGCATCAGCAACCACATTTGCTTTACCAGGATGGTAATGCACTTCCAAATCATAATCCTTTATCAACTCCAACCATCTTCTTTGTCTCATATTCAGGTCGACCGGGTGAAGATATATTTTAAACTCTTGTGATCAAGATAGATATGACAAGTGTTGCCCAAAGAAATAATGACGCCAAATCTTCGGTGCATGGACAACTACCAAGTAATTCTAAATTATGAGTTGGATAATGTTCCTCATGACGTTTAAGTTGTGCGGAGGCATAAGCAATAACCCTTCTTTCTTGCATCAAGACACAACCAAGGCCAATACCAGAAGCATCACAATAAACATCAAACAGCTTCTCAATATCTGGTTGAGCCAATACTGGTGCAGTAGTTAATGCCTTCTTTAGGATTTTAAAAGCTTTCTCACACTCGGTGACCGGAAAAACTTGGTTTGATTCTTCAACAATTCGATAGGCTTTGCTACTTTTGAAAAGTCCGAAATAAACCGACGGTAATATCCCGCCATTCCAGAAAAATCTGCGGACTTGATGCACAAAGGGTTGGGGGCTTCCGCTTAAGAATATCCTTGACTTTACTTGGATCAACTCAAAACTCCATCCGGTGACAATACATGACCCAGAATTGTATTTTCTCTAACCAAAATTCACACTTACTAACTTGGCATATAAATGATGATCTCTTAGGCGTTTGAGAACAATTGAAGGTGCTCAAGATGCTCTTCTTTGTTCTTAGAATATATCAATATATCATCAATAAATACCACTACAAACTTGTCAAGTTCGACATGAATACCGTATTCATCAAGTACATGAAGTGTCTTTGGGGCATTGGTTAATCAAAAGACATCACCAAATACTCATATAAACCATATCCGGTAGTGAAGGCGCCTTTTGGAATATCTATAGGTCGATCTTAATCTGATGATATCCTCGATCTTAGATCAATCTTTGAGAAGACCTTGGCTCCGCAAAGTTGATCAAAAAGTAGATCAATGCGGGGCAAAGGATACTTTGTTTTTAATCGTCACTTCATTCGGTGGGCGATAATCAACACACATTCTCAAAGTGTGATCTTTCTTTTTCACAAATATAGCAGGGGCAACCCCAAGGTGATGAATCGGGTCGAATAAAACCTTTATCCAACAATCCACGCATCGGGTCTTTAGCTCTGCTAATTCTTTAGGTGGCATTCTATATGCTCTCACGGATATTGGGGCGGTTTTCGGTTTCGGATCAATTCTGAACTCCACATCTCTATCTGGCAATAAACCGGGGTAAATCTTACGGAAACACATCCGGAAATTCACAAACTACTTGGAATATCCTTTATCTCCTTAACGGATGTAGCACTGATTCTCTCAACGACCCTCT
The DNA here is from genome assembly GCA_015847255.1 of Hyparrhenia diplandra. Classification (NCBI taxonomy): domain Eukaryota; kingdom Viridiplantae; phylum Streptophyta; class Magnoliopsida; order Poales; family Poaceae; genus Hyparrhenia; species Hyparrhenia diplandra. Next base: position 149,141 of record JADLZK010010458.1, on the reverse strand, counting down.
TAGGAATGGGGAGTTGAATCGAAGTTGAGAATTGCTATCGGGTATATTTACCCTTATTGTTCTATTCAAAACATCGATGACGACCCCATCTTGATACATCCAATTCATACCGGGATCACATCTATATCTTGATCCTTTAGAATTATCATATTAGTGGAAAAATCATGCCCACCTAGTCTTATAGGTACTTGTTGTACCATTTCTTTAGTACTCATACGCCCCCAGGCGATCATAAAGAAATTATCCTTTGTTTTCCCAATTGGTATTTCATGCTTGATGACAAAAGTTCTATTGATGAATGTATGAGATGCTCCTAATCAAACAATGTAACTGCAGGATGATTGGCAACAGAAACATACCCATCATGACGGGTTCCCCCTGCAGTATATCATCAACATTAGTATAGAATACCCGTCCAGTTTTCTTCTCAACTTTACCCTTCGAGCATTCGGTCCACTCTTTGTTCTTGTTACGTAGGGTCGCGACTTCTGATGCTATCGATAATTGGGATTATACCTCAGAGGATTGGGGCATTCTCGAGAATAGTGTCCGGGTTTGCCACGCTTAAAAACGATAGGACTACCTTGACCTTGTGGAAGGGGTTTCAATGATAGGAGCATTCGGGCCGACGGGGGTAAGGAAGAGCGTAGCAAGCACGACAAATGGCTGCTTTGCCTAGGCCGAACTGTGGTGGACGATAGAGAGGACGATAGGGAGGGCGATAATGATTCACCGGATGATAAATCACCCTCGACGCTTCTTATTCCCTCCGGAAAATCCGGAAGATAGATTTTTTCTTCCTATTCTTGATCTCCTTGTGTTGACGATATTTTTCTTCGAAATGGAGTGCCATATTGACCACCTCATGATAGGTATCCGTGGCACGTGTAGTCATCATTGTCGAGAAGCTTCATATTTAAACCACGTAAGAACCTCTCCTTTCTCTTTGCATACGTACTAACATGCTCGAGGAGCATACCGAGAAAGATGATTAAACCGCCAACATACTCCATAACCGACCGATCCCCTTGTTTTAATTCAATAAATTCCGTTAACTTCTTGGCCATCACACCTTCGGGTATATAATGTGCACGGAAGGCTTCTCGGAACTCGGCCAAGTCACTTGGTGTCCAAATTTGGCAAAGATGGCAAGAAAAGTTGCCCACCAAGCTCCCGCAGCACCCCTAAACTGTTGAGCTGCAAAATGGGGCTTCGATAGGTGGTAAAATCCATAAGCTCAAACTTTTGCTCCATAGTATGGAGCCAATCATCTGCCTCCAAAGGTTCATTTGCTCTCGAAAAAATTGGGGGCTTAGTGTCAGTGAAATCAGGGTATAAATTTTTCTTTTTATCATTTCGACGACCACGATTACCCTGATCACTATTCTGACTATTCTCGTACCACTTCTCGCATTAAGCCACTATTTTCGATAGTGGCTTGGACCAAAGCGGCTATGGCATCGGTCGGTCGCAGGAACCCGTGGTGGACCGGAGCACGGCCCACTCAATCGCTAGCATTGGATTGAGACATCATTTGCAAAACAAACCGACTTATTCATTAATTTACATATAAACTTCCAAAAGGTTACAAAGAACACACCAAACTGGTTTCTTATTTATTATACAATCCTGTACTAGACAGGGATCATCCAACCCGCTAAGTTTTGCATACTAAAACTATGTTACATATATAACAACATCCTCACAATCGCTCAACCATCATTCTCATTGTCCCGGTAGTGCTCAACCTCCTCCTGGTTCTTCTTCTTCACCATCACTAGGTGGTGCTATCTCTTCATTTCCTGCTTCTTCCTCATTCTCATTTTCAACAACACCTCCTTCATCCTCAACCTCTCCATACCGGGGGGTTTTGATGGATGGCTTCATGTAAGTTGGCATTGTAAGCTTCCAACCCTTGCACTGAGCTTCTAGGGCATGAATACATTTGGATGGCTAGTATCATGTCCTGCCTTTCAAACTCCCTTTCGTGAAGTATATTGAATACAACTTGACGACATTCTTCATAGTCCAAATCACGCCGTTCCACTTCACCTTGCGGATCACCAATTTGTAAGGTAGCATCCTCATTGGCTCCAAAGAACTTCACAACTCTTCGGTGAGCCTTCCTACTTCCGACGAAGATCAACAATGCTGGGAAGTGCCTTCTGCTCTAGCTCTATTTGCTTCTCGCCAACTCTCTAGTAAGCCTTTGTATCTCAAATGATAAAATTGGGCCTACTAGTCTTTGCTTTAGCTAGCACCATCATTTCTTGGAGCAAGTTGGTGTCGAGGAACTCCTTTGGGTCCCGTCTTCTTTGTTGGGGTCTCGCTTAGTACGGGCCATCCTATAGAAAGGAAAGATTGGATTAAAGGATGGATCAAAGGGATTATCGTTTAGCAAGCATAGGATTGATATACTTAACCCAAACCATAATTAAGGGGAAAGTGATTAACAAGTTGATTAAGCATGATGCATGGATCGAACTTACAAAACTATGCTTAAACAAAACTTATTATATAGGGCAATATGATATGTTACTCCACTACAAAACATTTAATTTATAAGAAAAGATTTACAAATTGATTCAAGATAAGTTATAAGCAATTTAGACCAAATTAAGAGTTTAAATTAATTTGACTCAAAAAATTTTGAAGTTTTGTAAAATAATACTACAAGAATCATTAATGATCATGCTCGGTACCAACTGTAATGAACCTCCTAATTACAGGGGCCCACATGCACTTATCATCGCCATTACGACCTCTCCGATCATTATGCACGAGTTCCCAATAATCTAGAAAGTGCTATTAATCTTCCGAACAGGATCTCATTAACAAGTCACTCCAAAGATTACAACACTTTATTCAAATACATCGAGTACAAATGAAGGATTACATAACCATAAGTTTACAAACCATTTGTTCAAATACTCAAACTTAAGTATCATTAGTATAAGCCTGATATTATTGGAGTAACTTTATACATATAAACATTGACAACCCTGCCCGAGGGTTCAACTCTACTCATCCTTTTCTTCCTGGTACACCGTCATGCAGCAGGGACCAAAACAAGCCTGCTCATGACACGCCCCCGCAACAAGGGTCAAAGAACCCCGAAAAACGGGAGTACTCAACAAGACTTACCCGACTAAAGAAAAAACAGGAGAAGACACAGAAATGCTTTGGTCTTAGGAGTCAAGGTAAGGCTTTAGCAAGAATCAAGAAACTCTTTTACAGAAAAGCTTACTAAAAGTGAATCCTTACTTTCAGTATTTTTAATTCAGATTAGTAACTCTTATACTCTAGGTTATCCTATTTTAGAGCAAACATAATTTATTATTCCAACTCTCTTTCCTCAAAAACATAATCCATCATTTACTACGATGAATGGGCAGAAGAACGGGTCTCCATAACCGTGAAGCAACGGCGATTCATGAACCGATTATACCCAGCTGGGGATCCCTAACCACACGACATATGTAGTACCCAAACTTGCATATATCAACCTTTTCTCAGATTTGTCCAAAACGGGAACGAGGCCTGCGCCACCCGAGAATACAGTACACCTCCAACCTGGGACTTTAACCCACTGAGGGTATCTTGTACTCCCGCCATCTCTCCACTCCCAAAGTCGCGTGGTTGCCATTCCCGATTTGGCTCCACCGAGATCCGGCTTACCGAGTATGTGGCTAGTTAGGGTCGACCGATCTGGGGTGATCGCCGGTCGACGCGTGCCTTTGCCGAAGGCCTCAGCGTATTTTTTGCGTTCAAAAGTCCCGAACTTAACAATCCAAACAACGGACGGTCCTTAAATCGACCAACACGGGACAAGCACGGCTAGGTATCCCGCCCGGCTTTCAACCTACGTCCCGTCCCGATCTCAAATTCATCACTACATCTCTTTCTTTTTCTGAAAACAGTACCATTTTCTCAATTAAAATCATTTTGATAAAAAAAAACTTAACAAATTAAGCAAGGCTAAGCATTCCTTAAGCATTTTCGAAATAAACAAAAGTTAACAAGGATGATATTGAAATAAACAAGGATGGTAATGCAAAGAATTAGGTTATCACTCAACTCCTAATTACTTAATGCAACATAGCATAGACATAAGTGATATAAAACTTTTAAAATATCAAGGAAAGGTTTAATGTAACCGGGGCTTGCCTTCGTTGACGATCCGGAACTTCGGGGTCAACACCACAACTATAGAAATCCTCTTCAAATGTAACAACCCTCCTCAACAACTGGCTCAGCTTTTAACAATCTCGGTCTCGTTCACTACACGAAATAATGGATGCCTCAACATGATGCCATATAATTAAACATGATGCTTATGGTGCATGAAATGATAAACACGGGAAGGTAACTTTATTTCACGATAAAGTTGCAACCCAACAAAACCAACTTGTTGAACTACTCTACAAGATATCATCACCATTGCCTAAGGAGTTCTCAAGGACCACTTAATTGAGATATGATCCAAGATTCACAAAACAATCCAAAAGTCACACAAAAAAACCTAAATTATTTGACACTAAACAACTTATAACCCACATGAAATAAAAAGAGCTTAAGATAGAAAATAATTTAAACATGTCAAAACGACTCCAAACTTTTTATACAAAAAGGACACAACATAAAACAGTACCAAATAAATTTTCATGATTTTTGGATAAATAAAATAATTATTAAAAATCAAGGAAGATGCATTTTTCAATTAAAATTTGTATTTTTAAATCATGCAAAAACTACTCAAAATCAAAGTTTCAAATTTTTCATGGATTCATATACTCATAAGAAGCTTCTACAAAAATTTTCAGAATTTAAGAGCTATTTTCAAATTTCTATGAATTTTGAAAGAATCAGCACTATTCATGATAAAGGAAATTGATAAATCAAATTTTAAAACAAAACAGACCTTCGGGCCAAATCCAAATTACAACAAAATGTTTCATGGCACTGGTATCAGGCGGCCCAGCCTGCCGCTTCTGTAGCAGGCGGCCCAACCGCCCTCCCGCCCCCACCGCGGCGGCGCTGCGGCGTTGGCCGGCGAGCTTCGCCGGCGGGTGATGTCTCCGGGCGACGCGGCTTGGCTCTACGCGATCCCCTCGACCTCGCGGACCTCATGGCACCCGGAAACCGAGACCTAGGGCACGGCGGCGACCCTACCGACGGCCATGGCGGCATCGGCGCGGGCGGGCGACGCAACGGCCAACTGGGCTTTCCCGTCGACACCGAGGACACCGGCGACTCCGGCACCATCGGGCGAACCCGAGCCCTCGCTAATTGAGCCTAAACGACTCCTACACGACGCGGCCACGCGGCGAGCGGGCAAGGTAAAGCTCGGCCGGCCGACCGGCGTTCCGATGGCTACGACGCTGCTGGACCAACGGACGGCACGAGTACGGGGCGAGCTCACCCCGCTATGCGCGCGCCGGGTTTGGACGGAGACGAGGCGGAGGTTGATCGGGCGACGAGGCCGTGCGGGCGGTGATGGAAGACGGTGGCAAACGACGGGCGTTCCGGCTGCTCCCCGTGGGGCAAAACGAAACCGACGAGCGCATCATGACCACAAATGCCAAGGCGAAAACTAGGGCGCTTAGCCGGTTTCATTGAAGCTCACTGTAAACGGTTGTCGGCGACGAGATGGCTCGCGGCGATGCTCCTGACGGAGATGGAGAAGACGGCGGCGGCGGCGAACCGGTCGATGATCTACATCACTAGCTAGCTCAAGCGGTGCAACGAAGTTGCGAACACGATGACAAGGTCAATTTTGTGGATTGGAGCTCGACGCGGGCGGCAAAATGAAAGGGGCGGAGGCGGTTTCGGCGGCGGTGGATGAGAAAGAAAAAGTCGACGACGGCGTCCGCGGTGGCTTATATAGGGCAAGGGATACATGGGACAGTGGTCGGGCGACGTTGCGAGAGCCGGCCAGCCCTAGCCGGTGACGTCTTGCGAGGGCGGCCGAAGGCGCGAGAACGGCCACGGCGACGGCGACACGCCGGTATGGAGGGAAGAACAGGCGTTTCACTGTTCAATCGTTAACCCTAAACCCTAACTTTTCTGTTTTTGATCAAATTCACCCCAAATTTGAACTGAACTCGAAAAACTCCAAAAAGTGACTTAGGCTAATTTTTCAAGATCTACAATTTTCACAATTGGAAGATTTTTAAATTCGGCCTCTAAATATGACTTTTGAAATGTAGTTCAAAATTTTGAAATTTGAATTCAAAATTACTTTTAAAATCATGTAACAACTTGAAAAACTTTGTACATGACTTTTGTTCATCTCAACAAGATCTACAAACTAACTTTTGAAAGTTTTTGCAAATTTTGCTTAGATTTTGAAATATGGTTTTTTAAATCAAAAGGGGACAAAACCCTAATTTTGGTATTTTCAAAATTACTCTAAATTTTTGAACTAAACTTTGAAAACTCAAAATACCAACTTTGTGCAACTTTGAAAACTCTACAAATTTGCTTTAATAACCATACCCAAATTCCTTATAAATTTTGAATAAAAGAAAAGGGGGTAAAAGAAAGAATGGAATTTAGGGTTTTCTGAGTTCAATTCAAATTTGAATTTGATCCAATTTCAGATTCCCAACCTATACTATCCAACCATCATCCAACATCACACTTAGGATCAAAAACATAAATTAAAATTAAATCACTCTAAATTTTCTTAAGCACAAACATTCTCTAAAATATAAACTCATTTTAATTTCAATGCATTTCAAATTTTCTAATTATGCATGCTTTAGGATAAACATGATGACATGGCAAGATTTTAGTTGAGTAACACCACCAGGGGTGTTACAGTCTTTCCCTAAAAGAAATCTCGTCCCCAGATTTAAAGTTCTCAGGGTTAAGTAACGGCAAAGGAAATGTGTCAAGCAAACACATCTCAAACTAGTTCATAAAACAAGTAGGGTTTTATCTAATATATACTACAAGAATCTTAAAAGACAAACTATAACTGAGGGAGGAGATTATAACCTAGATAGAAGCAAGAAATTCGGGAAGTGCTCTTTGCGAGATAATCCTCGACTCCCATGTAGCTTCTTCTTCTAATGTTGGTTCCATTGGATCTTATACCATTTGGTGGTGCTTCTACGAGTAACACGATCTTTCCGGTCAAGAACTTGAACAGGGATATTCTGAATAAACCAGATCAGGTTCAAGTACAACTCCTTCAATATCAACCACTTGATCGGGCACTTTCGAAGACATTTCTTCAAATTTGGGAAACATGGAACACATTATGCACGCCGAAAGGTGTTACAGTAACTCCAAACGATATGCTACCTTTCCACATCTCTCCGAATGCGGAATGGTCCAATGTAACGAGGTGCTAACTTGCCTTTGATCCCAAATCTTTTTACTCCCTTCATAGGTGATACTTTTAAATAAACATAACCTCCCACTTCAAATGTCAAAGGTTGACGCCTTTTTATCGGCATAGCTTTTTTACTGGCCGAGATTGAGCTACTTTCATATTTTCTTGTATGACACGAACCTTCTCTTCTGCATCTTTTACCAAATCCACACCAAAGAACCATCTTTCTCCGTGCTCGCACCAATTCAGAGGAGTTCTACATCATCGCGACCATATAAAGCTTCAAAAGGTGCCATCTTGATACTCTCTTGATAACTGTTGTTGTAAGAGAATTCTCGCCAGAGGTAAACATTCATCCCATTTTTCTTGATAAGTGAGAACACAAAGCTCGTAACATATCTTCTAAAATTTGATTAACCCTTTCGGTTTGTCCATCCGATGCCAGGGGTGATAAGTCGAACTATGATTGAGCTTGGGTTCCCAATGACTTTTGTAATTGTGCCCAAAATTTATCCATAAATATTGAACCTCGATCCGAGACAATAATCTTTGGTGCACCATGTAGACCAAAATCCGACCGACATATAACTTAGCATAATCTATTGCCTTATAGTGAGTCTTCACCGGTAAGAAATGTGCAATCTTAGTAAGTCTCGTCCCACAATAACCCGGATAGAATCAAAACCTTTTGATGTATTGGGTAAACTAACAATAAAATCCATGGTAATTTCCTCCCATTTCCAAGACGGAACAGGCAATGGATTTAATTGTCTGCAGCTTTCATATGTCTTTGCCTTTTACTCGTCGACAAGTATCACATTTAGCCACATAACGAGCAACTTCTATCTTCATCTTAGTCCACCGGAATCTCTGCTTTCAAGTCCCGATACATCTTGGTGCTTCCCCGGGTGAATAGAATACCTAGTCAAGTGTGCTTCATCCAGGATCTGGCCGACGTAACTTCGGGAACCTTTGGTACTACCGGGCGATTCTTGAACCATAACACATCCGCTTCATCAATTCTGAAATAAGATGGCTTTCCACTTCTAACTTTCTCTTTGATATGTGATATACCTTTATTTTTCTCTCCGAGCGGTAATAATTTGATCTCGGATATTTGATTCCACAAAGGATACCGGATAGAGTTCCATGTTCAATGATTTCCAAATTTAACTTTTCCATTCCTTGACATAAAGTTTTGTCCATTAAACTTACTTCAAGACAATTGCAATGGGTCTTCCGACTAAGTGCATCGGCAACCACATTTGCTTTACCAGGGATGGTAATGCACTTCCAAATCATAATCCTTTATCAACTCCAACCATCTTCTTTGTCTCATATTCAGGTCGACCGGGTGAAGATATATTTTAAACTCTTGTGATCGGTATAGATATGACAAGTGTTGCCCGACAAATAATGACGCCAAATCTTGATTGCATGGACAACTCTTGCTAATTCTAAATTATGAGTTGGATAATGTTCCTCATGACGTTTAAGTTGTCCGAGGCATAAGCAATAACCCTTCTTTCTTGCATCGGTACACAACCAAGGCCAATACCGGAAGCATCACAATAAACATCAAAAACAAATCTTCTCAATATCCGGTTGAGCCAATATCGGTGCAAGAGTTAATGCCTTCTTTAGGATTTTAAAAGCTTTCTCACACTCGGGTGACCGTAAAAAAACTTGGTTTGATTCTTCAACAATTCAGTGATAGGCTTTGCTACTTTTGAAAAGTCCAAAATAAACAGACGGTAATATCCCGCCATTCCGAGAAAAACTGCGGACTTGATGCACGCGGTGGTTGGGAGCTTCAGCTTAAGAATATCCTTGACTTTACTTGGATCAACTGAAACTCCATCCGCCGACAATACATGACCCAGAATTGTATTTTCTCTAACCAAAATTCACACTTACTTGAACTTGGCATATAAATGATGATCTCTTAGGCGTTTGGAACAATTCGAAGGTGCTCGGCATGCTCTTCTTTGTTCTTAGAATATATCAATATATCATCAATAAATACCACTACAAACTTGTCAAGTTCGACATGAATACCGTATTCATCAAGTACATGAAGTGTCTTTGGGGCATTGGTTAATCAAAAGACATCACCAAATACTCATATAAACCATATCCGGTAGTGAAGGCGCCTTTGGAATATCTATAGGTCGATCTTAATCGATGATATCCCGATCTTAGATCAATCTTTGAGAAGACCTTGGCTCCAGCAAGTTGATCAAAAAAAGTAGATCAATGCGGGGCAAAGGATACTTGTTTTTTAATCGTCACTTCATTCGATTGGGCGATAATCAACACACATTCTCAAAGTGTGATCTTTCTTTTTTTCACAAATATAGCGGGGGCAACCCCAAGGTGATGAACCTGGGTCGAATAAAACCTTTATCCAACAATCCTCGCAGAATGGGTCTTTAGCTCGCTAATTCTTTAGGTGGCATTCTATATGCTCTCCGGATATTGGGGCGGTTCCGGTTTCGGATCAATTCTCGAACTCCACATCTCTATCCGGCAATAAACCGGTAAATCTTACGAAACACATCCGGAAATTCACAAACTACTGGAATATCCTTTATCTCCTTAACAGATGTAGCCTGATTCTCTCAACGACCCTCTTAGGAATGGGGAGTTGAATCGAGAAGTTGAGAATTGCTATCGGGTATATTTACCCTTATTGTTCTATTCAAAACATCGATGATGACCCCATGCCGATACATCCAATTCATACCCGGGATCACATCTATATCTTGATCCTTTAGAATTATCATATTAGTGGAAAAATCATGCCCACCTAGTCTTATAGGTACTTGTTGTACCATTTCTTTAGTACTCATACGTCCCCCAGGCGTATAAAAAGAAATTATCCTTTGTTTTCCCAATTGGTATTTCATGCTTGATGACAAAAGTTCTATTGATGAATGTATGAGATGCTCCTAATCAAACAATGTAAGCTGCGCAGGATGATTGGCAACAGAAACATACCCATCATGATTCGTTCCCCTGCGGGTATATCATCAACATTAGTATAGAATACCCGTCCCGTTTTCTTCTCAACTTTACCCTTACGAGCATTAGGTCCACTTTGCTGTTCTTGTTCTGTGGCTGCCGACTTCCTGATGCTATCCGACAATTGGAAGATTTTTAAATTCGGCCTCTAAATATGACTTTTTTGAAATGCGGTTCAAAATTTTGAAATTTGAATTCAAAATTACTTTTAAAATCATGTAACAACTTGAAAAACTTTGTACATGACTTTTGTTCATCTCAACAAGATCTACAAACTAACTTTTTGAAAAGTTTTTGCAAATTTTGCTTAGATTTTGAAATATGGTTTTTAAATCAAAAAGGGGACAAAACCTAATTTTTTGGTATTTTCAAAATTACTCTAAATTTTTGAACTAAACTTTGAAAACTCAAAATACCAACTTTGTGCAACTTTGAAAACTCTACAAATTTGCTTTAATAACCATACCCAAATTCCTTATAAATTTTGAATAAAAGAAAAGGGGGTAAAAGAAAGAATGGAATTTAGGGTTTTCTGGAGTTCAATTCAAATTTGAATTTGATCCAATTTCAGATTCCCAACCTATACTATCCAACCATCATCCAACATCACACTTAGGATCAAAAACATAAATTAAAATTAAATCACTCTAAATTTTCTTAAGCACAAACATTCTCTAAAAATATAAACTCATTTTAATTTCAATGCATTTCAAATTTTCTAATTATGCATGCTTTAGGATAAACATGATGACATGGCAAGAAAACAGCACTTTTTTTGAGTAACGAGGCCAAATCAAAAACATAAATGAATTCAATTCAAAAAGTTTTCAACTATAAAGTTTTATATCTTCTTAAGGTCTATAAAGTTTATTTTGGTCATTTCTTCATTTGACAAAATGAATTCAATTAATAATGTATGTTAAGGTCTAAAAGTTTATTTTGGTCCCTTCATTTCTTATATCCTCCTCATAGTTTCCTAAAACTAGAAGACGATTATTAAGATTTGTGAATAAGGTTACTATTAACTATGTGTACATCCTCGGATGTAGAGGCGGATGTTCTTACTCATCCATTATCTAAAAAATGTCGATGAAGAAATAATCAAAATAAACTTTGTAGATCTTCATAAGTTATGGATCTTTGTAGTTGACAACTTCTTGATTTGAACTCATCTTATCATGCAAAGCTATGTCTAAATTTCAAACTTGAAAATTTGAATTTTTCAAACGATCTCAGATGGAGAAACTTCCTAAATGAAAATTGTAGATCTTGAAAAGGTATGAATCTTTGTAGTTGACAACCTCTTGATTTGAATTCATCTTATCATGCAAAGCTATGTCTAAATTTCAAATTTTAAAATTTGATTTTTCAAAACGATCTCGAGATGGAGAAACTTTCTAGATGAAAAATTATAGATCTTGTAAAGGTATGAATCTTTGTAGTTAACAACTTTTTGATTTGAATTTATCTTATCATGCAAATCTAAATGTCTGAATTTCAAATTTTTAAAATTATAATTTTCAAACGACCTCGAATGGAGAAACTTCCTAAATGCAAATTGTATATCTTGAAAAGTTATGAATCTTTATAGTTGAGCACTTTTAATTTGAATTCATCTTATCATGGCCTCGCAATCGCTAGCTGCCTCGCGATGGCAGTCGGAGAGAAACCGTGTTCTCGCTGCCTTCAGGTAGGTGAAGTGAAGCTGACTGAGATTTTTTTTTTTTTTGACAACAGCATATACTATATATTATAAAGCAGCATATTATACATAGTAGTCCTCCAATGAGAACCAAGTTACATCGAAGTCCTGTGGTTGGAAAAGAAGATATCATCAAAGACGCGTGCACCCGGATGGACTGGCCGCGCAAAGCGTCGGCGAAGAATGGGGTGGCGGAGGCATTGGAGAAAAAAAAACATGCCGACAATCAAAAGATATTGTTTATATCGTCGGGCGGATGTAGAAGAAACTAGAGCCGAAAACTCAGGTGGAGACAGTCGTCGAACCAGCGGTAAAGAAGTAGCTGTCTAGTTCAAATAAGGATCATCAGTCGGACGCCAAGTTAGGATAATTACGAGTTGGCATGTGGTAAAGTAATAGGACATGCCACCGTCCCACATGTGCTGCACGGTTATGCACCGTGGCCCATGAGCAGCCACAGAATGAATACTTCGAGTTATGGTTGTGGCAGAGGTACGCAGACACAGTTGCCTTTCTGTACATACCTTCTAAGCGTGGATCAACAACCACCATATCCAGCCTTGCAGCAATATTGTCAATCATGTACCTATCACGGCGCTCAGCGACCTTCTTGACCTGGTCCATGATGTCCTTGACAACATTATGGATCTTATGGTCAGTCTTCCCTTCTTGTGATCGGTGGCCTTACCAATGAGGCCCTTGAGTTTTTTTTTGACAACATCATATATTATATATTAAAGCAGTCATAGTACATAGTAGTCCTCAGAGGAGGAGCATGTTACATCGAGGTCCTATGACTAGAAAAGAAGACAGCATCGTCAACTGAGGCGTATAGGAGGACGAATCTGCCGGCGAGGGGTATATACAGGGGCGTCAAAAACGCGTACACCGGGTGGACTGGCCGCACAAATCGACAACGAAGAGTGGGCTGGCGGAGGCATTGAAGAAAAAACATGCCGACAACCGAAAGATATTGTTTATGTTGTCGCCGGATGTAGAAGAAACTAGAACTGTAAACCCAGGTGGAGACAGAGTTGTTGAACCAGCGCCAGAGAAGTAGCTGTCTAGTTAAAATAAGGGTCATCAACCGGACGCCCTGTTAGGATAATTCCGAGTTGGCATGTGGTAACTCGTAAAGTAGTAGGCCATGCCACCGTCCCACTTGTGTTGCACGGTTATGCACCGTGGCCCATGGGAAGCCACAGAATGAATACTTCGAGTTATGGTTGTGGCAGAGGCACGCACGCCCATGTTTAGATTCACCAAATTGGCCAAAAGTTCCAAGATTTCCTGTCACATCGAATGTCTTGACACATGCATGGAGTATTAAATATAGATAAACACAATAACTAAGTACACAGTTTGAATGTACTTTTTACGAGACGAATCTTTTGAGCCTAATTTATTTATGATTGGACACTAATTACCAAATATAAATGAAAATTGCTACAATGTTGTTTCAACAACTTTCTAAGATCTAAACACACCTAGACTTCATACGTGGAATCCATGTAGCACAGCACAGGTGGGGCCCAACAACACCGTACAAGCCACAGCGGAGGCGCCGTGGGTGTGGCGCTAGATTCGAGTTACAACGGATGGTGATGATTTCATCCTGTGTCAACGCTACCAAATGCCAAATTGGTCCTTGTTATCATGCAATATTTCATTTCCATTTAGCTTAGCCATTACAAAGCCCCCCGACTTGGATGGTGATAAGTCCAATGGTAGGACGGTCCAGTGGGACGCTACCCACCAGGGTTCAAATCCTGGTGCTCGCACCTTTTCTTGGGATTTTCCCAGGATTTCCGGCGTTATGCATTAAGTGGTAAGCGACGTTCCCGTCGACGACGAGGTGCCAATGGTGACTTCGAGAATCTCCAGATCTGCCGGGTGCTCAGTCCTTCGGAGGTGCTCATAGGGGTAGGGTTTGCGTATGTGTGTTCATAGGGGTGAGTGTGCGTGCGTGTTGTGAGCGTCTGCGTTGTACTGTGTCATTCTCAAAAAAAAAAAAAAAAAAAAAAAAAAATTTCGTCTTGTGTCGTGATAACATTAGAAACTCAATCTCCTCAGCTAAATAATATAATTTCTACCTATTCTGATGGAGAGATCAGACGAGAATCGCGTTCTATTTTTACTACAGTAGGAGCTAAAACCCAGAAAGTGGTGCTCTATCAATCTGACCACGACAATCCAATTTGTTTAGACATAGTAGACATGAGCGCGGGACCAACCATTCCAAGTTTCGCTGATTTGATATGCCTCCACGCGTCGCCTAAGAGCAACTCCAGTGGAGCCTCCTATTCTCTAGTTGAGAATAACACTAGTGGAGCTCCTAAATTTTTCATGCCCTCCTAAAATTCTCTCACAAGCCCCTATAGCTAGCTAGATATAGGAGCCTCCTATCCACCTTTTAAATAAAAATGGGAGTCCATTTCATTCCACTAGAGTTAATTTTAAATTTGGGCTCTCAAATTTTACAAGTTAGCTATGTATTTTTAGCTATTTTTAGGAGGGATGGTTAGAGTTGCTCGGACCTTCGCCAGTATGCGTCCCTAAACAGTCAAACTATTTAATAACCAAGTTACCTCGATGCGGTCAGAAGCGGTATTATTCAATGTGTTTTGTTATTTTTAAATAAAATGTATGGTAACCCCTAAATAAATTTTTAAACGTGTATCCAAGCAATTCATAATATCTGGAATTTAGATAAAGTTGTAGGAGGAAGACAACCCTATTCTTTGGAGAGATGGCATGGGTGCCTAACCTCTTTAAGGAAACATTTAAGGGGTTGGTATCTCAAACTCACAGGAGATCAAAGAAAAAGTAAACAGTCTCTTGTGGAAAAAATAGGGAAAATAGATGAGATTTCTGAAAATAGATTGTTGTCAAATCAGGAATGGGAGGACAAGATTAATATGGAAAAACAATTAGATGATATCCTTAAGAGTGAGGAAATACATTGGAAGCAAAGGGCAGGGAAAAATTGGATATTGAAAGGTGATGCTAACACTCATTTTTCCACCAATTTGCAAATGGTAGGAGCAAGGGCACTATATATTGCCTCGAATCAAATGGGAGGAAATTAGAGGCCAACAGAGAAAAAACCCAACACATAGTTGACTTTTACAAAAATCTTTTTTGGGCGCAGCAGCCCATAGGGAATAAAGTTGGGTAACAATTTTTGGGCTGAAAAATTTAAGGTGTCCATGGAGGACCAAAGGGGTTTAGAGGAGAATTTTAGCAATCAAGAAATTGAAGGAGCAATTAAAAGTATGAAAAGTAACTCAGCTCCAGGCCCCAATGGTTATGGAGCTTTATTCTTTAGGAACTTTTGGGGTTTGATTAAAGATGATGTTAGCAATATGTTCAAAGATTTTTGGGATGGTAACTTGGATATAAAAAGTCTAAACTATGGAGTTATAACTCTAGTACCTAAATTGAAGGAGGCAAATAATATCAAGCAATTTAGGCCCATTTGCCTATTAAATGTTGATTTTAAATGGTTCACAAAGGTGCTTACTGAGAGACTAACTCCAGTTCTTTGGTAAGGTCATTGGTCCTAACTGCACTGGTTTTGTCAAGGGTAGAAATATCTTGGAAGGGGTTATCACATTGCATGAAGTTTTACATGAACTTAGGAAAACAAAAAAGCAGGGGTTTAATTTTTGAAAATTGATTTTGAGAAAGCTTATGATAGGGTCAACTGGGATTTTCGAGCAAGTACTCATTGGTAGAAAATTTCCACAAAAATGGGTTCAATGGGTCATGCAAACTGTCAGATATGGCCAAGTATGTGTAAATGTCAATGGGACAAGGAGTCCCTACTTTAGGACTTTCAGGGGGTTAAGACAAGGAGACCCATTATCTCCACTTCTTTTTGATTTGGTAGCTGATGCTCTAGTTGTTATGCTTGACAAAGTCGTAATGCATGGACATATCAAGGGAGTGGTAGAACATCGTATTCCGTGGGGGGAGTCTCTCATATACAGTATGTTTGATGATACTTTGTAATCATGATTGATGGTTCAGATAATTCCATTAGAAATTTAAAAACTTATTCTATACTATTTTGAATGGATGTCTGGACTAAAGATGAACTTCCACAAGAGTGAAGTGTTTGTTAGTGGGGTCCTCGGGCAAGGGAAGCATATTGCTTCTGGGGGTAGACAAATCCTATCCAACTCATGCTTAAGTAGTATTCCTATATATTGCATGGGATTTTATAATCTACAGGATGGGTTCATCATAAAATGGATGGGATCAGATCTAAATTTCTTTGGCAAGGAGCTAAAGGAAAGTTTAGATACCACATGGCTAGGTTTGAAATAGTCTGTAGACCAAAAGACCAAGGGGGTTGGGTATTATTAATACCGCATTCATGAATGACTGCCTACTAGTTAAATGGATTTGAAGATCCATCGTGAACCCGATTCTCTTTGGTTCGAATCATCAAGGCAAAATACCTAAAGGATGGCTCCTTTTTTGCTTCGAAAACTGTTAACGACTCTCAATTTTGGAAAGGCTTACATAAAGTAAAACACTTATTCAAGTGGGGTGCAATTTTTAAAGTTGGAAATGGAGAATTATGTCGGTTTTGGCAGATTGTTGGATCATGGGAGTTCCACTGAGAATTGCCTTTGAAGACCTATATGCCTTGACTAGAGATCCAGAATGCAGGGTGGCTGAGTGTTGGGCTGAGGGTGACCGGGTGGTGAATTTTAAAAGGTCTCTTTCCGTAAAATGATTATGAGAGATGGCTAGAGCTGAAAGCAATCCTATCAGAAGTAGAGCTATCTTCTCATAAAGACACTGTCATTTGGGCTTTAGATAAATCTAAACAATTCACTACTAAGTCACTTTACCGTTTTATTACAGATAAAGGGAATGCCTAGCATGATTGCTGGTTTTATTTGGAAATGTAAAGTGCCTTTAAAAATTAGAATCTTTCTATGGCAGGCCTTCAATGAGAGATTACAGGTAGGGCAAAATCTGATTAAAATGGGGTGGAAAGGTTCAGGTAATTGCTGTGTTTGCGGGAGTCCTGAAACTGCTGCTCATATTTTCTTCCATTGCCATTTAGCAAAGATGATGTGGTGCATCTTCAAAGAAATCTGGGATCTTAGGGCTATCCTAAATTCACTTATGGATTTTTCGGTGTGCTGGTTACAAGGCAAGGGGCCATTGCCGGCAAGAATTCTATTGTTCATCTTTGCATGTTTTACTGGGGCTCTTTGGATTACTCGAAACAAGATGGCTATTGAAAAGTGCTTTCCTAAAGCACCTCATCGATACGATATACCCGCACTATCCTTTATGCAGAAGTGGAGTATCTTGCTTAAAGAAGGTGATCGAGCCCGGGTGGAGCAAGTCGAGACAAGATGGTGAACTGGCTGAAGGACTTCAATCCAAGAGCAATGACTTCTTCGGATATCGTAGAATTGTAGTCTTTCGTAGTCTCCATTCATTGCTCTTTTATTTGTTCAGAACCCTGTTTTGTAACTGGTAACCCCAGTAATGTTTCTTGTATGACGTGATACGTTCTAGCTTTCTTAAAAGCCGAGTTATAATAACTCCTTTTAAAAAAATAAATTTTTAAACCAAAAGATTGGATCCTCTATGCTTTTATGAATTTCTAGAAAAAATCCTAGAGAAAGATTAGGACATGAGAAACCCAAATAAGATATTTAGAAATCACTAAATATGGAAAATTCTCAAAACATACTCATCAATGTGTAACGAGCTTTGAAATTTTCCACAACAACAACATGAGACACAACATACATGCTAGAAAATTCTCAAAACATTCTCATCAATGTTGAATCCATTCGGGCTGAATGTATTATTCATGCTGGATGAATCTTGTATTCTTTATTCTTTTCAATGAGGTCCTTCATTTCCCATGCTTCATCTATGTGGCTATACTTCTTCTCGCCAAGTTGGAGGAGGATGTTCTTGAAAATGTTCATTATATCGATTAAGGCAAACCGAGATAAAAAATAGGGCATTTACATTTTGCTTTGAGATCTTGAAACAATGAATTGGCAAGAGTAGTCTTCCTAAACCCCAAGTCCAACAATATAAATTATGTTTGATTGTTGTCTTAATGTCGATGAGCGTCCCCTGCTCGATATGAGTCGCTTAGCTAGCTCGTCCCTTTGACGGTCAATGCCAACAAGCTTGGTTGCCTTTCAGTATGTACCTTCTAAGCGTGGATCAACAACCACCATAGCCGACCTTTGCAAAGAATATTGTCAATCATGTACTGTTGGATTCTAACTTTGATTTTCATAAACTTTCATCCCAAACTTTGAAGTTGCAGGACATTTGAAGTAACTTTGGAAGAAAGATAACAACAAGAAGAAGTTGCGAAGGTGGCTTCGCACGATTCAACTTCGCGAAAAGACAACAAAGTCCGAAGTAAAAGGACGTAAAGTCAGGCTTCAAGCGAAGGTGAAGACATGAGCTTCGTCCGAAAGCCGCGAAGAGTGACGAAAAAGATCGGAAGGTTGTCGCGAAGTCGGGGAAAACAACTTCGCTGAAAAGAACAGGATGTAGACATTCGTTTGAGAGTCTTTGTAAATTTAGCATTGTCACGAAGCCGGGGGTCCCCTATAAATACCCCCTGACATCCTTTGTAAAAGCCATGTTGAATGGCCACTTTGTAAACCATATCATCATCAATAAAGTGTTGTGTTGAGCAATCACCCAACATCTTGGCGCCCACCGTTTGTGTGCGCAACGAGCTATCTCACGACCAACAAGAATCATGGCGAGACCTCCAAAGAACAAAGCAGCAAGTACCGACGGAGAACGAACAACAGAAGATGAAGTACCAAGAACAAACGAAGACAATATGTCCAGAGAAGACATTCCCCAAGACATTCAAAGTGAAGACGCAATAAAGCTAAAAGAGTTAGAAGAAGAGTTGAACAGAAAACAGAAAGAGCTCGAAGCTTGCAAAGCTAGAACCAGAGAAAAGACTTTGAATCAAAGAATAGAGGAAGCCAAACCAAAGATCGAAGATTGAACGAAGAACTAAGTAATCAAGAAGGCGAAGTCACAATTACAGATGAACCAAGTTCAGCAAACAAGACAAGCCAAGAAAAAGCGGCAATAACAGTGGACCTAGATTCTCCGCTATCAATAGATTTACAAATGGCGAAGTGGCCAAAAGGCTTCAAGTTCAATGTAATACCAACATACGAAGGCGTAACAGATCCAAGGCAATTTCTAATGAGCTTCGAAGCCGCAGTTGAATCAGGAGGAGGAGATGATAAAACTTTGGCAAAGGCATTGATCATGGCAATGAAAGGATCAGCCCAAAAGTGGTATTCTTCGCTCAAGCCAAGGTCACTAAAAAGTTGGGAACAGCTGAGAACAACTTTGCTAGTCGACTTTCAAGGATTCCAACACACAGGGCTAACAAGTGATGACCTGTTCGATATAAAAGCAAGCACCAAAAGAGCCAATAATCCAATATTACAAGAGATTCATTCAAATGAAGACCCAAATTCCAAACATATTAGACAAAGTCGTTATAATTGCAGCAATCAAAGGACTTAGAGCTGGACAGTTGTCTTCACATTTAAAAAGAGAAAGACCAACAACCTGCCGCCTTCAACTTTACGAAGAGTTTCAGAAATATGCAAGATCGATGATGATTATAGAAAGAAGATTGAAGAAGAAAACGCACAGAAAATCAAAAGCGAAGCCAAGCAATCAATTCAGACCACAGAATTTCGAGCGAAGACAATACCAATACCAGCCACCACTTTGCATCAATCAAATTAACA
Source organism: Hyparrhenia diplandra (assembly GCA_015847255.1). Taxonomy (NCBI): domain Eukaryota; kingdom Viridiplantae; phylum Streptophyta; class Magnoliopsida; order Poales; family Poaceae; genus Hyparrhenia; species Hyparrhenia diplandra. The sequence goes on along the minus strand of JADLZK010010458.1, from coordinate 129,277 downwards.
ATGAGCAAAGCGGAGACAATACCCAGACACAAAACATCCAGTGAAGCCAGTACAACAACAGGAGTTTCAACAATAGCCAAAGAGGTGGCTTCAATCAGGCAAGATTTGGGGAAAGAAGAATGCTAAAACCCGAAGAAATGTATTGCATCGTTCATGGCAAAGGGGCTGGCCACACCTCCAAGATGTGTCCAATGGTAAAGAAAAGTATAGAGCAAGTTCAACAAGAGAACAAGTTGCTGGAAAACCAAAGATCAATAAACCTCTTATCTCAAGCTAGCTCATCCCGCAACCAAGCATATTACAACTCAAGCTACAATCAAGAAATGTTGTCGACCACCTCCAATATACAACTGTCAACCTTTGGCAATAGCTCCGCCACAATAGGGACAAGTACAAAATTCTCATCCCGAAGCTTCAGTTGCAAACAATAACCCAAATACTCAAAACAATGGCTCTCTAGCCATGTCAACAAAGAAGTAGAGGAAGAATAATGACAATTTGTGGAGGAAACAAAGATAGAGCATTCAACAAATAATGAGAGAAGAAATTACTTCCGAAGAGTCAACTCAATTTCAATGGAAGGGCCATTCAAGAAAACAAGATGGTCACATTAGCCAATCATTTTCACGTAACAAGACATGAAGCTCAAAGATTACCCACATATGGATGCAATGGTCATAGAAGCAAATATTGACGGATGGGATGTTACAAAAATTCTAGTGGATGGAGGAAGCTCCGGATATTCTCTTTGCATCAACTCTAGATGCAATGCAAATCAAAAGACAAAACTTGGGAAGGGCAGAATATCCACTAGTCGGCTTCGGTGGAAAAAGAATAAACTCCATTGGAAGAATTGTGTTGCCAGTCTCATTCAAAACCCACAACAATGCAAGAACAGAGCAAGTTGCATTTGATGTGGTAGAAATGCATAGCCAATACAATGCTATATTCGGAAGAGGAAGTTTGAATATCTTCGAAGCTGTAATCAATTACTCATATTTGTGCATGAAAGTGCCAAAGAATCAATGGCCCAATATCAATCCACGGAAATCGATGTAAGCAAGAAATATTGAGAAAGATTCAACACCAGCGCAAAGAAACGTCTTAGCAATCACAGAAATTGAAGAAGAGGAGGAAGAAACAGAAAATGCGAAGTCCCAGAAAAAGGCAAAAACTTGCACGAAGGCAGAAACGAAGAAGGTTTTGTTAGACCCAATGGTGACGCACAAAAAGTAACCATAGGAGCAAATTTAACTAAAGAAGAGGAAGATCACCATAGCTTTCCTAAGAAGCAATCAGATGTCTTCGCATGGTCAACTAAAGACCTAGAAGGAGTAAGCAGGGATATTATCGAGCATCGCCTAAATATTGATCCAAAGTACAAACCGAAAAAAAGCAAAAAATCGAGAAAGATTTACAAGACGAACAATAGTCGCGAAGGCCAAGTACAAAGATTACTAGATGCGAAGGTCATAAAGGAAGTTCAATTCACAACATGGCTAGCCAACATTGTGATGGTAAAGAAAAGTAATGGGAAATGGAGAATGTGCATAGATTTCACAGATCTGAACAAAGCTTGCCCAAAAGACAACTTCCCTCTTCCAAGAATTGACACATTAGTAGATCAAGCCGCTGGAAGTGAAATGCTAAGTTTCCCGGATTGCTTCTCGATACCATCAAATTTACATGAAAAAGAAGATGAAGAAAAACAAGCTTTATTACACCATTTGGAACCTATTGCATCCAAAGAATGGCGTAGGGGCTTCGCAATGCCGGGTCAAGTTTCATTAGAATGACTTCGTGGCACTCAAAGATCAAATTGGAGACAATCTCCTGGCCTATGTTGATGATATAATCATCAAAAAGCAAGAAACGTGAAGATCATATCAAAGATCCGAAGCAAACATTTGAAAACCTACGAAAGTCAAATCTCAAGCTCAATCCCGAAAAATGTACCTTTGGAGTACAAAAAGGAAAAATCCTTGGATGCATAGTTTCAAAGAAAAGGCATCGACCCAAATCCAAAGAAGAATGGAAACCGAAGTTCAAGAACATCAAAGACATCCAAAAACCGACAGAAGGTTAGCTTCACTGAACATATTTATATCGAAGTCGGCCAGAAAAGAGCTTTCCAATATTCCGTGCTTTGAAAGGAGCGAAGTCAAATTTCATCCGGGGAAAAGAACAGCAAGTAGCCTTCAAGAAATAAAGAAGTATCTTTCAAATCCTTCAACATTGTCAACCCCAAACATTGATCAAGAACTACTCCTTTACATCTCAAAGATCCGAGAAAGTTGTAAGTGCAAAGATTGGTACAAGAAAGAGAGAAAGATCACACAAAGAAACAAGAACCAATCTACTTTCTATCCGAAGCATTATCCGTTCAAAGGTATATTACTCGTAGATAGAAAAAGATAGCTTATGCAAAGGCTCATGAAGAAATAAGAATGAAGCACAAGACAAGGAATTACAAACTTATCAACGATCAACTTTTTAAGCATGGCATTTGTGAACCATTGCTCAAATGCATATCAAGCGAAGAAGGAAAGGAAGTGCTTCAAGAAATTAATAGTGGAATATGTGGAAATCATGCAGCCCAAGAACCATAGCGGGAAAAAGCATTTAGACAAGGATTCTATTGGCCAACAGCTCAAAAAAAGACAACAAAGATATAGTGAAAACTTGTCGAATTGCAAAATCTCAGCAAGCAAGTCAAACTCTCCAAATAACCCAATTCAACACATAGAACCAACCCGCCCACTCGCAAGATAGGAATTGATATAATTGGAAAACCGCCATCGCCTCAAGGCAACTATCAATATGCGCTTTGTCGTAGTTGAATATTTTACCAAATGGATAGAAGTGAAGCCAATCACAAACATGTCGCCAACAACCATGAAGAAATTTCTATGGCAAAACATAATTTGCAGATTTGGAGTTCCAAGACACATAACCTTGGAAAATGGAACCCAATTCGATAGCGAAGACTTCAGAGATACTGTGAAAGTTTGGGAATCCAACTTTGCTTCGCATCAGTCAGATATCCATAATCAAATGGAGCTGCTGAAAGAGCAAATGGTATAATATGTGTGGGAATATCAAAAAACTTGGTGGGCTTGCCAAAAGGAAAATGGGTCGACGAATTACCAAGAATCATTTGGAGTCACAATACAACGACAACAAGATTAACAAAGTTTACACCATTCAAACTGTTATACGGAGATGAGGCAATGACTCCAGAAGAAATCCAATTCAAAGGTCCAAGAACAAATGTGGAAATAACAAGCGAAAAAAGATCAAGAAACAAGCAAAGATTTGCTCAAAGAGGAGAGAAATCAAGCAGTATTAAATTTGAGAAAGTATCAAGAAGAAACAAGCAAGTGGTACAATAAGAAAGTGGTGAAAAGAGAATTGCAACCAAGAGACTTTGTACTCAAGAGAAAAAGAAATGAAGACATGGTGGGGAAATTCCAAATAGAAGTGGGAAGGACCCTTCGTGGGTGACCAAATCAAACAGGCAAGGATCATATCATCCGAAAAACCTCAAGGGAGAAGAGCTAAGCCGCATATGGAACATCGAGATCTTCGCAAGTATTATCCTTAGAAGTTTCTTTCATAAACTCAGAAATATGTAAAAAGTAGTTTCAATTTTCAAGTAGCATTTTCAATTTCAATAAGAGTCGCACTCTTTTTTCCACTCGGGGAAGCCCTTCGCAGGTGAGTGGTTTTTTAACGAGGCAGAACTCCATTGTAAATTCTCATATCAAATATAAATGAGAAAGTAGTTTCCCCAAAGTTTGATCTCAACTCTTGCATTCACTATTTTTAAGCCGAAAAGCAAAAAGCTTTAATATCGCGGTATTCACAATCAATTAGAAATAGGTATAATTTTAATAAAACAAACTAAAATTATTACCTACAAATCTCTAAGCGAGAAAAATTTCGACTTCAAATCGAAGTCTCCGCTCCCACTTCGCAAAAAAGAAGGGGACGACGTTTCTAAATTTCTCTAAGGAGAAAATTTTGACTTCAAATCGAAGTCTCCGCCCCCACTTCGCAAAAAGAAGGGGACGACGCGTTTCTAAATATTTGAAGTCTCCGCTCCCACTTCGCAAAAAAAAAAGGGGGACGACGTTTCTAAATTTCTCTAAGGAGGAAATTTTGACTTCAAATCGAAGTCTCCGCTCCCACTTCGCAAAAAAAGAAGGGGACGACGTTTCTAAATTTCTCTAAGGAGAAAATTTTTGACTCCAAATCGAAGTCTCCGCTCCCACTTCGCAAAAAAGAAGGGGACGACGTTTCTAAATTTCTCTAAGGAGAAAATTTTTGACTTCAAATTGAAGTCTCCGCTCCTACTTCTCAAAAAAAAGAAGGGGACGACGTTTCTAAATTTCTCTAAGGAGAAAATTTTTGACTTCAAATCGAAGTCTCCGCCCCCACTTCGCAAAAAAGAAGGAGATGATGTTTCTAAATTTCTCTAAGGAGAAAATTCTAACTTCAAATCGAAGTCTCCGCCCTACTTCGCAAAAAGAGACGGGGCCGACAAGTTTCTAAATTTCGCTAAGGAAAAATTAAAAGCAAGAAATGCAAAATTTACCATCAAAGACGAACGAAAGAGAAATGATAAACAACCTTATCACAAAATTAGCTATTACAAAGATCAAACTCAAAAAGTAAATATTGTTTACACAATATATACCTAAACAAACACACAACATATATTTACAGACCTCTCCAAGTCGAATCAGTCCAAATCCTCGAGAGGCAACACTAGTTGTCGCCCCACTCAAAATATCTCCAACAACGCCGTTTATTATTTCATCGCCCTCGTCTCTCGAAAATTTTCTTCAAACAGATAGCTCGGAGAAGCACTTGAACAAGACGACTGAAATAAAATTACAAAAGCTTAGCACATCACGTAACGTACGCCCAAGTATAGGCAAACAAATCAAAAAAGGGTTACCCGCCCAACCGCACTAAAATCAATAACCTTAGGCATCCTATAAGTAGACTTCAAGGCGGCTTCCAAGACATGTATCAACAAAAGAACCAAGATCCATATCTCTGGTAACTTCACAATAATCCATGAATTCAGAAGTTTCAAACACAAAATTATCCCTCGCAATCATAAGAGGCATAATAGGAACAACATCCTCGCGAGGCTTCGCCGAGGAACCTCGCGCAGACATTTCAAAGTCAAAATTGCAAAGTCACACAAAAATAAACTACTATTTTTCCGCACCAAAAGAAACCTTCGCATTAGTAAAACCATAATTTAACAAATTTACAACTCTTTCTCGCCAACATGTTTTTCCTCTCCAAAACCCTCAAAATAAAAAAATAGAAAACTAATCCAAGCGACTAGTTCCCTTTCTCACGAACATTGTTCGGCTCTTCTCTTCCTCCTCACGTGCCCTCTGCTCCTCTTGCTCTTTCAATCTCTTCAAGGCAGCCTCCTCCCGCAATGTTAGATTCAATCTATTAAAAGTTAAGTCAGCAAACAAAAGAAGAAGAAATAAAATAAAAAGTAGACTAAGTAAAAGTCATTCAATACCCGATTCAACTTCTCCTTAACCTTCTCAAAAACAAAGGGTCTCGCCCACACTTGCACAAGTATTCTTCAAAAAAATTTCTTGCAAAGGAGATGGGTATGGGTGGCGATCTTGTTTATAGCATCCCTAGGAAAACTTGTAGGAGTTTTGAGCGAAAGTCCGTATAGTGGATCATTGGCTTCCTTCATAAGATGCGTAAGAGCACGTGTAGAGTACATCACGCTCGTATCCGCTGTAGCCTGAACCACAACACCTAGATCTTCATATTGCCTACACGGCCCCGGCTAAAAAAATGGATCGTACTCCCCAAGCTCCCAACAAGGATCTTCGGGCATAGCACCCCATTTTTCATATGCAACTTTGCAAAGATCCCACATCCTATTAAATTTTTTGAGCATAAACTCATCCATCTCTATTTTCTTTTTCTCCAAATATTGTTTTTCTTTAACAAGATTGGCGATAGTAGTCTTCGCAGCCGCAAGCTGATCATCCTTTTTCTTTAATAGTGTCGAAGGCACCATGGTATAAACGCTCAAGATTGTGACACTTTCGCCAACAGCTTCGCCCCTTTCTTTCTCCTTACTAGCAAGCTGGGATTTCAAAGATTTAATCTCATCCTCGAAGAGATCTTTTCGCTGGCGCGAAGGCGGTTGCACTATCTTCGAAAGTGATTTTCTCAAGCCACACGTTGAATCAATGCACCCTAAAATTTTACAACAAAAATTAAAACAACAAGCAAAGCGAAGTGTAAATAAGGAACATTGCAAATACAAGAGGCTAAAACCGCATACCTTATACATCGAGACAATCCAAAGATCCGCAAGCTCAAGTGGATTCTTCTTCGCAAGTTCTCCTTCAAAGATCGACGCACCGAAAAAGCATCATCAATGCACTTAGAAAGTTGAAGCTCTGGTTTCTTCTGTAGCATTCAAGCTTGTCTACTCCAATCCCAACAAACTTGTAAGAATCCAAGTTTATCCCACTCTTTGACAAAATTTCAATGTGTTCTCAACAGTTTCGAAAAGCTCTTCAAAGAAAGCTTTGGAGTTTCATCACCACTTGAGGAGTGGGGTGATCCTCGATAACATTCTTCATCGCACCAACGTTAATCGCCTTATCCTTTGACGAAGTCGGTGCATCAGAAAAGAAATCAGCTAAAAAGAAAAAAAGAGAAAGAAAAATTTTTTCTTTTAGCATAAAAGCACACAATTTATAAGATAAAATATATATAACATAAATAATAAATTAAGACGAGACTTACAAACTTTTTCCCCATCCTTCAAAGGACAGGGAATTTTCTCTTGGGCTTCCACATTCACCAACGATTCCGAGAGACGGCCGCTGATCAAGCTCAGCCTCCTCATCTTCAACATCGTCAAAATCTTCAAAAGAAAACCCAGCAGTCCTAGTTCCCTTCTTAAGAAGAGACTTTTTGATAACATTTACCGCTTCCCCGAGCCTTCTCTTTTGAAGTTTTTTCTAGAGGAAAATATAAAAGTTTTAACTTCGCAACAAAAAGTGCAACTTTCTTATTATTATATATCAACAAAAAGAGAAAAAGAAAGAAAGAGTAGAAATTGGAATCATACCCGAACAACTTTCTCCACTTTAAAAGTCACACCAGTAAACACATTCCCAATTAAATTCGCAGCTTCGAGGCAACCTTCGCAGGAATATTATCTCTGACTTCGCCAGAGCACCGTAACCATCAGCAGCATCAACTCCCTCATCAACTTTGTCGAGAAACAGTCTCCTGAACCGGGCAGATTCTCCGGATTAACTAACACACGACTCATATAAATATTTTTAGCTAACTTCGCTAAGTCGTAAGATAAGTTCATCACATGAAGCGTAAGTTGATGAAACACTCTTCGCTGGGAAAGTAGGAGTCGGGTGCCTAAATCTAGGTGAAGAAGGAGTTGCAAGTACCAAAGAGGCGAAGCCTCCTTCATAGCAGCATCAAAATCACCACCACCATCACCCGGTGCCAAATTTCTGCGAAGCACCAAAGCTTTGTAAATACTCAGCAAGTGGAGTAAGCAATGACAGAGTTAGTCCAAAGGAAGAAAAGACTTGGCAAATCTGTCTCACCTCTAAGTCTTCAAGAGAAGTGCCAATGATATTTGCATTAGCACCTTCGCTGTCTGAAAAATCCACAGAATTAATCAATTCCTTCTTCTGTTTCTTAGTCTTTTTCTTTGGAACCACAGTCATAGCAGCCTTAGCAGATGTCTTCGCGGAAGGAGTGGTCTTTGTACCATCAGAACGCTTCCTCTTCAAATTTTTGTCAGCATCTTTCTCATCCTTATAGGTAATCTTGGCAAGATCGAAACTCCTATTCAACCTCACGTAATCTCTGCCAATGATGTTATCCATAAATTTCCTTTCCTCCTGAAGATATTTTCCAAGCAATTCACAAGCTTTATTTTCAACAAAGCAGCAACAAATTTTTCATCGAATCAAACTTAGAGGGCATCACAAAGGTGTCTCTATCCGGGTAAATATAATCTTTCCCCTTGATCCTCTTAGTGTGAAAGCGAAGGAAGTCCCAGCCCAAGCGAAGTGGCCAAATTCTGGCAGCAATATATTCCTCAACAAGATCTCGGGTGGGTTGCTGGAAAACCACATGAGAAAATGCCTTCATACATTCAGCATAACTTTGTGATTTAGAAAACTTCGGTTTGCTTTCAAACACATCTCTATGCATTCTAGCAGCCAATGGATACCTTTTCACTAAGCCCCTCTTGCCAGTCCTCTCTTCAACCAAAGGAACTTTGTGGTAAAACCAGAAATTATACTAACCATCAGCCCACTTGTTCTTCAAGCAGGAGCAATTTGCTTCCGACCGTGAGCCGCCTTAAAACTGCAATAGCCAAAATACAGTTGAACCTTGCGATTTTCAATAGTTCGACTCGAATTGAGAATGTAATTGTGCAAAGCACAAAAAGCATCAATGTTTAGCTGAACATTTTGACTTCGCACAGCCCGTATAAAAAAAACAGACAACCTAACAATGGCATTAGGAGTCAAATGATGCATTTCAATATTGTAAGCTTTAAAACTTCTTCCGTAAAATCTTGGCAAGGCATGCGAAGTCCGACTATAAAAACAGATCTTTAAAAACTATACACTCATCGGGCTTCGGCTTCGAGTCTTTTCATCTGCCCCACCCGCCCTGTATTGCCCAGCCTTTAAAATTCCATCTTTGACCATCTCGTCAAAATCAGATTTTGTCATCTTGCTTCGCCCAAAAACAAGAGATATTCTATCATCCTGAAGGAGCTCGATTCGAAGCGAGAGACATCACTTAGCCCTTCATCAGAATTTTCAATATCCTGATTTTGAGAAGTTGTTTGTTCTTCAACCTCATTGTCTTGAGAACCAAACATGTTTTCATCAACTTCAACCATCCTGAAAAAAAAAAAAATACATTCTAAAAAGGAAAAGATGACACCGAAAATAAAAACAAACTTCGGAGAGAAACTTACTTAGATTTTAAGGAGAGCAGAGGCTTCGCCCAAAATCAAGACTTCACAAGAATTTCAAAAACCAATTTCGACTTTTGCGCTCTTGACTTCGCTTCGCTAAAGAAAATTTCAAAAAGGTGGCCCCTCTTCGAAAAGATGAAGAAAACAGGGGGGTGCTCCGCTATTTATAACCAACTTCGATCAAACAGTCAAACTAGCCGTTAAAAAAAATACATATATAGTTTGCAAGCGAAGAGATTAGCAATATCCGCGAAGTTAAAAGTCCAACTTCAAAGTCCGGGACGACGTTTGATTGAACCAAAGTTTTCGTAAAAACTTAGTTCGTGGGTTTCATGCCTTTGAAGTCGGCCTTCGCCCATGAGGGGCTGCTGTTGGGTTCTAACTTTGATTTTCATAAACTTTCATCCCAAACTTTGAAGTTGCAGGACATTTGAAGTAACTTTGGGAGAAAGATAACAACAAGAAGAAGTTAAGCGAAAGGTGGCTTCGCACGGTTCAACTTCGCGAAGAGACAACAAAGTCCGGCAAAAAAAGGATCGTAAAGTCGCTTCAAGCGAAGGTGAAGACATGAGCTTCGCCGAAAGCCGCAAAGAGTGACGAAAAAGATCGGAAGGTTGTCGCGAAGTCGGGAAAACAACTTCGCTGAAAAAGAACAGGATGCAGACATTCGCTTGAGAGTCTTTGTAATTTTAGCATTGTCACGGCCGGGGTCCCCTATAAATACCCCCGACATCCTTTGTAAAAAGCCATGTTGAATGGCCACTTTGTAAAACCATATCATCATCAATAAAGTGTTGTGTTGAGCAATCACCCAACATGTACCTATCACGGCGCTCAGCAACCTTCTTGACCTGATCCATGATGTCCTTGACAACATTATGGATCTTATGGTTAGTCTTCCCTTCTTGTACAGATCGGTGGCCTTATCAATGAGCCTCTTGTGAGTTTTTTTTTTTTTGACAACATCATATATTATATATTAAAGCAGTCATATTATATAGCAGTCCTCGAAAGAGAACAAAGTTACATTCAGGTCCTACAACCGGAAAAGAAGATAGCATCGTCGACTAAGGCGTACAGGAAGACGAATCTGCCGGTGAGGGGTATATGAAGGGGCGTCAAAGACACGTGCACCCGGATGGGCTGGTCGCGCGAAGCGACGGCGAAGAGTGGGTTGGCGGAGGCATCGAAGAAAAAACATGCCGACAACCGAAAGATATTGTTTATGTCGTCGCCGGATGTAGAAGAAACTTGAGGCCCCCGACGTCCCTGTTAGGATAAGAGCAAGTATTATGGCAGTCAGAAGCGGCCTAAATCCTGATGTGGAGGAGAGAGACGAGAAGCGGGCTATAAGCTTACAGCCGGCTTGGGCACAAGAACCAAGAAATTATGTGAGATAGACAAGTGGGCCCTGTATTAATTACAAAGAGCTAACTAATGTATGGGTGGGGCAGGGAGAAGGCTATAAAGAACCTTACAACCGGCTTGATAGCTGTATTATAATACTTGCTCTAAATACGAGTTGCCCTGTGGTAATGTAGGAGGCCACACCACCCTCTTGCATGTGCTGCACGGTTGTGCACTGTGGCTCAGGGGCAGCCACAGAATGAATACTGAGTGTTGTGGTTGTGGCAGAGGCACACATACATGGAATCCACGCAGCACAGGCGGAGCCCAACAACACCGCCCGTAGGCCACAACGGAGGTGCTGCGGGTCTGGCGCTCGATTCGAGCCACATCGGATGGTGATGGTTTCATCTTGTGTCAACGCTACCACCAAATGCCAAATTGGAGCCTGTTCGGCTTATTTTGGCTTGTGCTCGCTTCGGCTTATTTCAGATTATTCTCTCTTGCAGAATACTATTAAATCAGCCAAAACCAGCCGAACATGCTCTTGGTCCTGGTTATCATGCAATATTTCATTTCCATTTAGCGTGGCCATTTCAAAGCCCCTCGACTTGGATGGTGATGGTTTCATCTTGTGCCGTGACAACATTAGGCACTCACCCTCCTCAGCTAAATAATATAATTTCTACCTATTATAGAGAGATCAGACGAGAATCGCGTTTCTATTTTTACTATAGTAGGAGCTAAAACCCATAAAGTAGTGCTCTATCAATCTCTGACCACCACAATCCAATTTGTTTAGACATTAGACACATAATAAGACATGAGCGCGGGACCAACCATTCCAAGTTTCGCTTGATTTGATACACCTCCAGACATCACCTAAATGATCTTCACCAGAGAGCATCTCCAACGGTTTGGCAAATAGGTTTAGCATGCTTGGTTTTTGGGAAAAAAAAGTCTAAGAACATCATGTCTCTAACAATTTGGCATCTGAGTTGGCAAATACAGGCCCTGGACTTGCATATTTGCGCGCTGATCTCCGCTTGGCATCCGACCCCTTGCGCCGCGAGTTCTCCTTCCGGCGACGATTGCTGGTCATTCCCCCGCTGATGGTTTCTAGACGTGGTGGTTCCCTGCTTGGTCCTTGATGTGTACCGTGCAATTGAACGCACAGGCCACGAACAGCAGCAGCTAGCGGTGATCACGAACAGCACGGGCCACGAACGCACAGGTCATTGATCTGCACCCCGTGATCACGAACAGCAGCGGTACCTGAACAACAGCAGCTAGCGTTGATCTGCACCCGTGATCACGTTTCAATATATGGTGCTTCATATTTTATTGTTAATCGAATTGGTCATTGATCTATTCATGGATCTCTCTTGAAACTCATGACTCTTGGCGGGACTAGTGAGATGGAAAACGACGGAGTGCTGCCGGCTGGGAAGGGATGCCGGCTTGCTGGAACTGGGTGCGGCTGGCTAGGAGATGGAAGACGGCGGAAGGAACCGCACGACGACGAGGGAAGCACGCCGCCGCGGCGGGCGGCGGCTTTCTGGCGCGATCGCCGAAGGGTTCCGTGCATAACCAACAAATCCCGTCAAAAATAAAACTTTGTGGGTCCAACTTTTGCTTTGCCAAAGTCAATTATACCAAACTCTTGGTCTGTTTTTTTAGCTCTTCATATTTTTTGGGAGTTGGCAAATAACAAGATTTGGGGAACCAAATTTGCCAAACTCATGGAGATGCTCTGAGCATCCCTAAACGCTCAAACTATTTAATAACCAAGTTACCACTGATCTGCTCCGGTCAGAAGCGGTTTTCAATGTGTTTTTTTTTAACTAAAATGTATGGTTACCACTAAAATTTTTAAACCAAAAAGATTGATCTCTATGCTTTTAAGAATTTCTAGAAAAAATTCCTAGATATAGATTAGGACATGAGAAACCCGAATAAGATATTTAGAAATCATGAATTGTATCTAGAAGCTTCCATATTTTAGATTCTGGGTCTAGAAAAATAGACAAATATCCAAAAACATGGAAAATTCTCAGAACATTCTCATCAATGTGTAATGAGCTTCAAAATTTTGCACAACAAAAGCATGACACACAACATACATGCTGCAAAATTCTCAAAGCATTCTCATCAATGTTGAATCCAATCGAGTTGAATGTATTATTCATGATGGACACTACTACAGTACTGATTTATGGTGGCGGGCAAAAAAGATTTTAGGTGGCGGTTTTCATAAACACCACCAACATAGGGTCACGGTAAATGAAGCATTTCGGTGGCGGTTTCTATGCCCGCCGTGGCTAATAGAAAAAAACAAAATCCCAATCCGAAACCTAACGGGCCCGGATCGGGCCACCGCCGCTAGGGTTTCGGGTGTCGCCCGCCACGGCCAGCCAGCTCACCGCGCCATGGGTGGATCTAGTGGCATAGAGGCCGGATCTGCCCTTCCCGCGACCGGATCGGGCCTCCCCACCGGCGGATCTGGAGGAAGGGAGGAGGGTTCGGTCGTCGCCGGAGCTCCACCGCCGGGCCTCCACGCCGCCGCCCGGCCTAAGCGCCATCATCGCTTTGCGCCATGGGGAAGCCGGGCCGCCGCGCGCGGGTGGTGGAGAGGAGCCCGCCGGGGATGGATCCGCCGCCACCTCTCAGTCCCGCCAACGCCGCCGCAGCACAGTCCCGCCGTAGTGGAGGGAGGAGCGCCGGCGCGCCCGGGGTCTTGGGAAGGGAGCCGCCGCCGTCGTCGCAGCCCTGCCCGGCCCGCCCTTCGGTCCTGCTCAATGCCGCGCCGCCCGCAGAGGCCCGGCGCTACTCGATCTCGGGATGGGTGGCCGCGGCGCCCCCGCGAGCGCCGCGGGAAGGAGAGGGAAGAGTAGAGGGAGGGAGACTGTGGGGGTGGTTGGGGAGGAGAGGCTGTGGTCGGGCTGAGAGGGGCTGAGTGAGGAGCGGCCGCGAGTCCGAGAGACCAAGTGTTAGTATATATAAACCTGATAAGATGGAATGGCCGACAGATTTTATGTGCTTTTTGGGCTGGGTGGTTGGGCCACATTAACCGTGGCGGTTTTTTTTAAAACCGCCACGCTTAATTGATTTACTGTAACGGTTATTATAATAAAAAAAATAACCGCCACGTTAATAAAAAATAACCGTCCGCGGTTATCAAGAACATTATCCGTGGTGGTTTTTTAAAGAACCGCCATAGCTAATGAAATCCAAGTGCCTTGTAAAATTAATTTTGTAGTAGTGGGATGAATTCATATTTTTGTTGTGTAAACCTTTTTGAAATGTGTTTAGACATTGAATAGAATGTTTTAAAAATTTTCTAGATTCTTTGGGATACTTTTGTATTTTTGTAGAGCTAAATTATTTTTCTAGAAATAGATTTATTTTCACGGTACGTCTCCAAGGACTTTTATCCAAAATTCATGTGAGGGATAGGGCGGAGGAGGCCGAAGTTTCCCATCGGGTAATGAGGCATAATAGAGTGATAATTAAGTATGGAGTAAATGGCCATTAATTCATCATTCGTTGTTGTGCCACACCCACTGGATATTTATTGGGCACACTGTGGGGATGGCGGATTACAAACCGCTCTTGCTTAGCAAGGGCGTCCCTTTACAAAAGTAGTACTCCCTCCGTTCTGAAATAGAGGACGTCCTGGGCCTTGGGCTCGTTTCCGTAAAAGAAGACGTCCTGGCGTTTCATCTTAGTTTTGGACGCGTTTGCCCCTGACGATTGAGTTCGACGCTCGTTAATGCTACGCCTCGTTTCCTTCCCCGTCCGTTCAACGCTCGCAGTTACTACGCCGCGCATGCCGCCCGGCTCTTCTTTGCCAATCACGCTCACCTCCATGAACTCCGACGCCGTGCTGCTGGATTCAGAGGTCGCGGACTCCGTCTTCAACGCCACGGACTCCGTCATCGAGGTCGCGGATTCCGTCGAGAAGGAGGTGCCGGACTCCATCGAGGTCGTGCCGGACTCCATCGTCGAGTGCGGACTCCGTCGTCGAGGTCGCGGATTCCGTCGAAAGGAGGTGCCGGACTCCATCGTCGAGGTGCCGGACTCCGTCGAGGTCGAGCCGGACTCCGTCGTCGAGGTGCCGGACTCCGTCGAGGTCGTGCCGGACTCCGTCAAGGATGTGCCGGACGTCGACGAGGTGGTCAACTGTCCTCGCTGCGGCACGTTCCACGCTGGCGGTATCAAGGGAGAAGCCTGTCGTCAAGCTCGCCGCAACGCTCGGAGGTGTGCCGAGAACAACCCCAAGACCAACAAAGAAGATGAAGCAAACAACAAACAGTAAGGTAAATTGCATCTCTTAAGTTCCAGCCGATGATACATGCATCTCCTAAGTTACATCAAACCAACTTGAAAATCTAAGTTGCATCAAACTAACTTGAATCTCTAAGAAGTTCCAGCCGATACATCAAACTAACTTGCATCTTCCACTCTAATTTGCAGGGAGGCTAGCCAAGGCTTCAGCTAGCAAGGATGCTTCACATGAGAGTTGCAATGGCAGCGGTTTTCTCTTTCAAGTCTTCCTTTTCCTATGTGAGGAATCTTGTATTTGTTGCCACCTTTAACCTTCATTACCTCCCTCAAAACAGCTTGTAATGTTACAAAAATTCTGTTTGATTTCCATGGACAGTACTCAACGAATGCCTACAAAACATGCATGCGGTGAAGTCAATCAATTAGGTGTTCTAGATCAATTTAAACAATTGAATGTATGATCATTTACCTCTTGGACTGCTGGAATTAGATCCTTCAATGATTTTGCATCCTTCTCGTATTGAATAGCTTGAATAGCTCTAAAAACCCCAAGTCTAGAATGTTAAAATCAGGAGAATTGGGCGGTTGACATATAAGCCGGATGTCAAACCCATCTTGTGTAGCAGCCGCGACAAATTCAGGATCATCCACTTTCAAATGAGTGGGTGCATTATCTTGTTGAATGTAAATTGGCTTGTCCACATCTTCTCTTGGCCACTTAGCTTTTATTGCAGGCAACACTTTATTTATCATGAAATCTCTTATCACCTCCCTTTTGATTGATTGAATTGGCACGATAACTTCATCTCCAGCATCGCGATTGCGGCTATTTCTAATAGCATGTTCAATTGTGACTAGTGGAAAACAACCTATTTTGCCATCAAACACACATACTCCATCTCTAAATCTTGGCCGAGCACAAACACACAAAAACATGATTCTAGGAATGTAATTCTTGTCCTTACAAGTACGATGTGGTTCATCTTCGTCGGGTAGCAAGTAATAATTCTCAGAGCTTTGATGTAGATAGAACCATTTTTCATCAATGAACACAAAGTTAAATAAATCCTTAAACCTTGGATCATCAACCAATCCTTGCTCAATCATGTCAACACACCACTTCAACCTAGTCTTCTTGTTGTCATCGGTGAGGTAAGGTTTGATGGAACTAGAGTGGTGCCTAATGAGACCTTTCTTCAAATACTTATGTATCCTAGTTTTGGAAACACCAAGTCTATTGGACACATCATCTAAAGTCATTCTTTTCTTGTAGTCAATGGTGCGCAATGCTTCTAAATCAAAATGGATTTCTTTGCGACCAACCGAACCTTTCTTTCGACTAGAAACCACAACCGGAATGTTCTGAGCAAGTTGGTTTTTACCTCGCCTCCATACTCGTTGCACTGATTGAAGACCTAAATCAAACTGAGCAGCAACAATCGTTGTATCGTCCTTGTGTAGCTTGCCATTGTTGCTTCTAGCCAATAGTGCTTGGTACACTTGCCTTCTCACGGTCTCTGTCATTTCTTTCCTTCGGCCATTTCCTTGAGCATGTTCTTGTAGAAGGAAAAAAATGCGATTCAAAGAGATATTCACGGCATGTTCTAGGAAAAAGGACATGTTCCATGAGATAGTCACGGCATGTTCTAGGAAAAAGGAAATAAAAAACGTGTTCATCGTAATACCTTGGAGGTTTTGTACATAATCGAAGTCGACGGCACCAAACTCATCAAGAGGTAGTTGGTTCAAATCAAATCCTGTCCAAAGGATACTTGAATATGAGAGATGACACAAGAAAATAGAAACAATAAAAAATTAAAAAAATAACAGATGCATTAGCATTACCGTCGTGGTCGTCGACGCCGCCGTCGTCCTCAACTTCGTCGACGCCACCGCGGTCGTCGACGCCGCCGTCGTCGTCGACGCCGCCGCCGTCGTCGACGCCGCCGATGCCGCCGTCGTCGTCGACGCCGCCGATGCCGCCGTCGTCGTCGACGCCGCCGATGCCGCCGTCGTCGTCAGCTTCGTCGTCATACTCTGGTGCAGGCTCGTTGAGATCGATCATGTTTGTAGGTAGAAGAGTGGCTCAGTGCTTGAACAAGAAAGACTGGTTCAGTGCGTGAAGAAGAGTGGCAAGGCAGCAAGCATGGCTCGGTATTTAATCTTGCAGGAGCTCGAAGCGTCGCCATTCGTCCAGCGCGCGAGCAGCAACAAAAAATTGCGAAAAAAAACGGGGCTTCCAGCGCGCCATGAACGAATTAGCGAAAAAACGGGGCTTCTTAGCGCCAGAACCGTCCCAAACGCAAAACGGGGCTTCCAGCGCACCATGAACGAATTAGCGAAAACAACGGGCTTCTTAGCGCCAGAACCGTCCCAAACGCGCGCGACGTGAGCGCCATGCAAAAATCGCCATGCAAAATTGAATAAAACAGCAACAAAACATGCAAAAATCGCCATGCAAAATTGAATAAAACAGCAACAAAACTACCGTTTCGAGGAATCGAACTCGGCCCACAGCATTTACTACACTGCGCACTAGCCAGTTGAGATGGTTTAGTATCTTGTTCAAAGTGCACCCGCGACTATATTTAATAGGGGTAGGAAGGGAAAAATACCCCCTAATTAATCACTCTTTGGTTACCACAATCCTGTCCTAAACGTCTTCTATTTCAGAATGGAGGGAGTACAAGGTAAATTAGTCATTTTGCATGCCTATTCCAACTACTGCTCGCAGGAAGCTCCGTCTCTAGCTAGGGACCGCCGCTTATCATTAAACGAGGGTCGCTTTCTGTTCCAGGGGCCATCGAGCTATACTTGACCAATGGAGTCAAAGTTACCTTTGCCAAGTTGCGCTGAGCAAGGAAGCGAGGGTCCCACGGGAGGCCACCCTTGGGCTCCAACGGGCAGGGTCTCACCGCTCATCCTTCGGATACAAAGAAGAAAGAGCGACCGAAGGTCCAGCCTTTGGACGAGGCCAAGACGGGGTGGCGCGTCGAAGGCATTCACCCCAACAATTTATAAGCTTTGATATATTTTCATAGTCTAAAAATCTTAATTTGGTGTTTACTGGAATATTTCTAATTAAAAATAACAAAACCCACCTGAAAATGAGTAACTCGGACAAGAAGATAACTTAAACGGCTTTGATAGTTGAGGGCGACGGTTGACCCAATTTTACAATTTCAGGAGAATACTTAAAAGACAATAAAAGGCAAGAGACAGAATAACTTTTTCCATCCATTTTTCAGTTGCCATCTAATAAGTGTACTCTCAACAAATCATGTACCAATGTAACTGAAAATTCAATTCAAACGATATTGATACTCCGCAATAAATTGATTTTATTGTTTTAGATAGGTCATCTACATTTTTGAACGAAACATTATGGCATGTTAACATTGGTATTTTAATTAAATAAATGCACTATTTTTACAAAAGAAATACTACTACACATAAAAAACAGTTATCTTTAATACCATGATAGAGACGAAGTATTTGGTATGCCAATCGAGAAGGTTAAATGCACAGTTTACGTGGACCAATATGCCAGTTTTTATTAAAAAAAATAACAAAATATGTATTAAATAAAGCTTCAGCATTCAGTACAAAAAGCATGAGGGTCATCGGCCAGTAGATACGCTCATGGATCCAACAGGGGTGTTGTAACCAAATAAATTTATATCAAATTGCATTATTACTACTCTCTTGACCTCAAGGACTCAACTCAAGCTACCTCAAGAGTCAAGACGCATAGCCACGTATTGTTGGGGTTCTGAATTAAATAACTCCACATGAGGTGTCCATGAATTAAGTCCTAATAAATAGGACAGTGGTAATCCATACTCAATTACAACAAACCCATTGAAACAAATACTAGCACTAGATTTATTGGAATAAATTTCTTCAACAAATCAACATGGATGAAAGTATTACTGAGTTTATTGGAATAAATGTCATGGAAAAGCACGTAATCCCGTGAGCAAGGAATGTGACGAGTAACAAATTACATGCTGCTGCTTCTGTCCTACAAAAGAAACAACAAAAATAAGAATGAAGTCGTAAGGTATTACAATTGTGATAGTTTCAAACTTTCATATATAATGTTAAACTGTTACATAGATCACTGTACACATGTTGCAGGAGGCATTAGTACAATGGTCTTGTTGACTTATTACTCCAAGATAATAGTGATAAAACAATGGTAACACATTACAGTTGGCTTGACCACCTGTGTTACTTAGTTGGCATAATTATTGTATTATTGTTTTGATTCTGTTCAACAAAAGTTAAATAATTTTTTTCCTAATAACATGTATGCACACATGTGACTCGTAGTTTTTTTTTTTTTTTTTTTTTTTGGACATCATGACTCCTAGTATGTAGTATCAAGCAAACACTCTCTAGTAATGTAGCGGTAGATTCCTTTGTTGTAGCACCAACCAGCCAGCCACCAGGGTTAATTAAAATCCCCAGTACAGTACTATAAAGAGGTCCCTTGTTGTGTTACTTCTATGGCGGCGCTTGTCTAGCGGGCCAGGGTGACAGTAGTATATACTCCTATTTTTTTTACATGTTGTTTTGTCCTAAGTTAAACATTAGTATCTTTGACCTTGGATTTCAAAAAAAAAAAAAAAAATATAGATTCAAGACATGAGGTTTTAAGTTTTTAGATTGAATTAAATATAAAAAAAAACTATCCTAATATATAATCCATATCTTACGAAACTGTAATGATTTGTGAAAACGAATGGTCAAAAATAGTAATTCACTTATGACAAAGCTAATGTGACACTTTAAGAAGAGAACGAGTGCTACTAGGGATTTAGGGCCAACTTCATGCCCATGATTTCTATATATTCTTAACACAATGCATCAAGACTTGAGAGCAGTCAATTTACTTGCACAGTATCAAAATTGATTTGGTACACAGAGGAAAACAAGTCGTACGAGGGCTAACTAGTTAGAATGATTTGTACTAATTTCCTTTTCTAAAAATGATTTGTATTATTTCAAAATGGCATATAGAATGTAATGTTTGCATGGGCATTAAGAAAACTGTAATTCTAGCTCTCAAAGTAATCAAATTTATAGAAGTACAGGGTCAAAATTTCTAAGACACAAAATATTCATATTACTAAAATATATTCTACTGAAAATCTAGTGATACATATTTCATATCATAAATATTGACACTTCTTATAAATTCAATCGAACTCAAGATGGTTCGACTTAGTACTGTTTTAGAATTACATTCTTCCGCAGGCAAAGAGAATAGATATATAAAATTTTGTCTTGATGTAAAGAGTCAGCTCGTACCTTCAATTATTGGAAAAATGGAGCGATGGATGGTTGGGATGATCATTAACAGCCTTCCTAATAGCATCCTTTGCTTCATTGCAATTGTTGAAATAACCAATGACAAGATGACGGAGAGAAGGGAGGTTCTCAAAGCCATAATCAAAGTTATTGGTCCGAAAATACTCATTGGTTTTGTTGGGGTTAAAACTAAGGTGAAGTTTTTTGAAGTTTTGGCATAGTCCCGTGTTCAAACTTAAGGAACATCACAGAAACCGAAAGCTCAAGATGTGTTAGACTGGGAAATCCAGATGCACTCCCAAGCTTAAGGATAGATGAAAACCTATTAAAGATAGATGGAGAAAACGAAGGGATTGTAACTCTGCAAGCTGCTCAAGGTGCTCAGCTCCTACATGCACATCATGCAGTGTGAGGTTCAAGACAGCGAGATGGGACAGCTGCTGCTTAGTCCACTTTGGGAATTCCCCTATAAAGTACACATCAGAGCTAGTAGTGAATGTTCGCAGCCCAGAAGGAAGCTGCGCCGTGAAATCTGCAGTACAGAAATGAAGTCTATCATCGGACGCTTGGATCGATAACACTTGTAAACTGGGGCACAATTGTAGGCACATGACAATCAATTTGTTGTAATCGATCGCGTCGGGAGATAACAGATATGCTTTGGAGACCTTCGGGATGAGAAGTCCGAGGACCTTCAGTTTTCCTAGCTTACCAATCTCAGTCACTGCATGCAAGGTAACACATATGCCTACTAGCTGCTGTAGAGATGTCATATTCTCCAGAGTCAAACCATCCGGCAGTTTCACTGCATCAGCAAATAGCCGGATCAGTTTTCTTAGTTTAGCCAAGGACACTGGTAATACCATTGACCATGCCCGTAGCCTGTTATGTCGTCTTATGTCCAATGTCTCCAGAGACTCCATCTCGCCAATACTCTCGGGTAGCTCTTTGATTTCCAAGCCATACAGTCGTAGAAATCTCAGGTGATGCAACTTTCCAAGATCTTGCAGATGATTGTTATTCAAACCAGAGCAGTCATCTACCTGCAACACACGTAGGACAAGAAAGCTCGACAGGGGCAGTATTGATGTGACCTTGCTAAAGATATCAAGTGACCTCAGTTTGGACAGCTGCTGTGTGCTTTCCTCTGGTGAGGCAGCATAGGATTCAATGCTGTTATTAAGCAGTGATAGCCGGCGAATCTTCCTCTTCGGCATGGCAGATGTATGTGTGCTTGCTTGTTGTCCATTTTCTGACAATAACACTGTAACAAAACCTTCTTCAGCTGACAACTGTTTTATTAGCTCAAGCACCATGTCGTGCACATGGCAACAATGCACCTGACCATCTCGTTCAGAATGAGCAATTATTTTTTCAAAAGGAGTATGAACATGATTTTGTGCCGGCTGGATCAAACTTCGATTGATGAGATCGTTGAAGTAGCTCTCTGCTATCTCCTGCAAGGTTTTCCTTACAGGTCCTTGCCTCTCCTCTTCTTTAATGAAACCTTCTGCTATCCAGCTCCAGACTACAACATCCTTTCTAATCAAGTGATCCTCAGGATATTTGCTCAGAGACAGCAAACAAGTCTTCAAATGAAAAGGCAGATCATTGTAGCTCAGACTTAATATCTTCCTCATCTTGTCAACATCAAGAGTATTTTCAAGTCTAGAGCCGATAGACTTACTCACCTCTTCCCATTCCACTGTTGGTTTACTAGCTAGTAGACTTGCTATAGTAATAATGGCTAATGGTACACCACCACATTTGTTTAAGATTTTTCCAGTGACTTCTCTCAGAGTAGGAGGACACACATCATTAGCGCCAAATATTCTCTTGGTGAGCAACTCCCTGGAATCATCATCAGAAAGAGGTACCAATTCATAGATACCACAGCCAACATGTTCTGCCACAGTCTTATTGCGAGTGGTTATGATTATCTTGCTTCCAGGATGACCATCTTGGAAAGCATGTTTGATGGCCTCCCAAGGCGATACGTTCCATAAATCATCAATCACGCACAAACACCTAGTAATACATAACAGTATGCACAGGCATGTTAGTAAATCCGACACGATTACATATGCGGAAGTGATTGAAAAAAGCTTGTAATAAATAACAGTATGCACAGGCATGAGTATAAACCAACTATACCTACTGTCATAAGAGAATATATTATTTCTTTCACATTAACAGTTGCTGGCTCTAATTTGACCATTTAATTCTATTTTTTAAAAACAACCATTTAATTCTATTTGACCTACTCTCATTAAGCCAATATAGCCCCCCAAAAAAAAAAAAAAATGATGGTCTTTTGGCCTTCAAAGACCAGGGTTTCAGCCCTACCACGTTTACTTCTGAGGTAATTTTATTGGTTCAGGAACGTATTGCCAGCAAATGCACGGTTATTGAGGAGTTTCACAAAATAAGTAGTACTCCCTCCATATTGGAAAAAGGAAGACGTTTTGGATAAGGTTTGGGTCAAACATTGGGAATATAAATCATAAATAACTTTTAAGTCGTTGAGTTTGGAAATGTGAAAATCATATCAATAGATTTGTCTTGAAAATTACTTTGGCGAAATAGCCATTTTGGCCCCTAAACTATAACCCAAGGTTCAAATTGGCCCCTGAACTTTCAAAACGACCAATTTGGCCCTCAATCTTTTGGTTTCGGAATCAATCCCGTCCTTGCTCATGGATTGCTGGACACGTGGACAGGTGAAGATGCGAAATGACTCTGCTGCCCCTCCTAATTCCTTTACCAAGTCACCGATCACGTGTTTTGCTCTGTTCTTTCTTTCTACTTGTCCTCGTCGTATCTCTCGGGAACCAAGGCATCAAAAGTGGATACTAAAATTAGATGTGGCTGCAAAAAATTATGGTCACAACTTGAGGACTTGCGAACAACAAATGGTGTTTACTTATTTTAATATTTTTCCTTATTGCAGTATATTCATTCCTTACTGTTTTTTGATGACACTAACGTAATCTCTACTGCATAACAGCTAGAACATGTTGGGTCACATAATCCACTTGCTGCTGCAATAAGTCGATCGATCCCCATTGCCAATTCAACAAAGGGAAATCTATAGCGACTTCATCAAGTCGAGTAAGATGCCTGAAGGTTCATCATTTATACAGGTTAGTAAGTAATGACATGTCCATGCTGCAACACTTTGCAAAATTTGTGCAGGTTAATAAGATGTCTGTGGCTTTGCAAAATTTTGCGGTCTGGTCAAAAAGAGAAGGCTGCTGTCTTTTGGAGAGAGTGCTCACACATCAGGGAAGTCAAAGTGCTCAAGCATATGCAAAGGCATCTGTAAAAATCAAATCCACATCACTTGGCCGTGGATCAGCATCAAGCCAAAGCAACTCTTCTCAGACCAAGCAATTAGTCTCCTTAATCCCTTACCCATCAGGGGACGCCGCCTGGGGTTTGCTCTCGCGAAAAAAAGAAAGGGTCCGTCTCTTCAACAGTCTGTCTTTGTAGGGTCTTGGTCGAGTCCTAGGTCTAGGGTTTGCTCGCCGTCGATGTTCGGCGGTGGAGTTAGATTTTGCCGGAGGAGCGTGGCTCCTTTGCGGTTTGCTTTTCCCCGGCGGCGCCCGGCGATCGCGGAAGCGGCGGCAATGCGTGGGAATAAATTCTCCCAGCTTCTTCCGTTCTCCGATGGCGATCTTCTCCGGCGTCAACAGAGAGGCTGGGGAGACCTGTCCAGAGTCGAGGGCCGACGCATCGTCGTCTTCTTCAGGTGATGATGTTGTTGACCTGTTAATCTCAAGGAAGATGTTCTTTGATGTTGTTGGTCGATGCGCCTGGGAGGTAGTGTACTCGGGCTGATTCGCCTAAGTAAGCCCTCCTCTGCGGCCTTCACCTTGTGGAGTTTGGCTCTGTGCCCGGCGACGATTGGAAAGCGGTTTTGGTGGCGGTGGCGAATGGATCTTTGAAGGCTGCGAGGAAGATGAATAGGAGTTTTGTACTTCTCTGTAATTTTCCTTTTCTTGTGGATCCTGTTTGTAAAAGGGCTGGTGTAATGCGTTAAGATCAATACATTTTCCTTCTCAAAAAAAAAAACTCTTCTCGGACCAAAATATCCAAGCTGGTGCAATCCGCAGAACAAGAAGATGTAGTTTCAACGTCTAGTTTGAAGGCATGAATGCTTTTGTATCATTTATTATGTCGAACCATGAGACATGTTACATTTGTTTGAGGACATCGGACATGACAAATGTGAACAATTTGCCAAAAATTGTTTCTGCATTCATTCCATTTGCCGCGAACCACATGTTACACAATGGACCCTAACCTAGGCATCCCAGCCGCCATGGAGAAACAGAGAGATACAGCGAGGACGAGCGAAAAGAAAGAATGGAGCAAAACACCGTGAACCGGTGGCTTGGTAAAGGAATTAGGAGGGGCAAAGCAGAGTCATTTCGCATCTTCACCTGTCCACGTGTCCAAAGATCCATGAGCAAGGACGGGATTGAGTCGAAACCAGAAGATTGAGGGCCAAATTGGCCGTTTTGAAAGTTTAGGAGCCAATTTGAGCCTTGGGTGATACTTTAGGGGCTAAAATGGCTATTTCGCCAATTACTTTTATAAAATATACATATATAACTTTTCAATAAATATTTTTATAGAAAAGACAAGTAAAAATTATTTTTGAGACCGTGTCGATGTCCTAAACGTCTTTCTTTTCAAGTATGGAGGGAGTACAACAACCACAACAAAGCCTTGTAGTCCCAACCATTGGCGTGAGCCACAAAATAACTATAGTCTAAGGAAAGTATACTTTAAACTTGAAAGAGATCAGTTACTGATGAATACTTCATGACCATTCACTCACCCCAGAAAAACAAATACTTCCTCCATCCCAAATTGTAAGCCGTTTGACTTTTTTGACAACAAGTTTGACTATTCGTCTTGTTCAAAAATCTGTGCAAAATATCATTTCTTTTGCCGTGGCTTTCTTTAGTAATAAAAGTTCTTAAAGAATGACTTAAATTTAACTATATTTGTGCAAATTTTTTTGAATAAGACGAATGGTCAAACTTGGAGCCGAAAAAGTCAAACGACTTACAATTTAGGATGGAGGGAGTATTTGCTAACTCAGATTGTTATGAACGTAGTTGGGGCTGAGATCATGAGACAGGGAGGGCAGTAGCGAGGGGCGCGCTACAGTACCCACGGTACTACAGTACCCGCGGGTACTGTTTACAAGGTGGCAGTGGTGTAGGGTTTGGGCCTGTAGGGGCACTAGGAAGGCCGGCCGCGGGGCTCTGCCCACGACCGGCAAGAGAGAAGAGATTTCCTTCTAATATTTTGCTTGATTCTAGATTGATACATCTCCTCTTATTATATAGAGAGGATTTACTTTTTTTTTTTTGAGAATGACACGATTACAACGCAGACGCTCACAACACGCACGCACACTCACCCACGTGAACACAGTGCACGCAAACCCTACCCCTATGAGCACCTCCGAAGGGGCGGAGCACCGGCAGATCCGGAGATTCTCGAAGTCACCATTGGCGCCTCGTCGTCGGCGGGAACGCCGCTACCACTTAAAGCACAACACCGAAATCCTGGGAAAATCCCAAGAAAGGTGCGAGCACCGGGATTTGAACCCCGGTGGGTAGCGTCCCCACCTGGACCGTCCTACCATTGGACTACAAGCCAATTCGCGAGAGGGATTTACTTGACCTTAACCCTAATACTGACAGGCCACGGCCCAATAGGCCCATAGTGTACTCCTCTAACACAACCACTCCCTCCTTTCATATTAAGAGACTATTTTTTTCTTTTACTTTCACAGTTTCCTGAATAAAATTTGATCAATTATTTCCCCAAAAACAATTCCATTGCTAGCCTTTTGGCAGCCAAACACCACGGTTTCAGCCGTACTGAGTTTACATGCATAAGATAATTTCATTGGATTTTGGCGGGTGTGTGGTGATCGAAAAGTTCCACAAAATAAGCTGTAGAACAATGACAAAGTCCCAAGCATTGGGGTCAGCCACAAAATAATCATTACTCATGCTTCTATGTGTTTGTGTGACGATTTACAAAATCTAAACTTCTACTATACCGAATCTTAGGCTTACAACCAAGTCTAATTAAGGAAAGTACTTGAACTTGAAAGGAGTGCATATTTTACCATACAAAACTCGGTCGGGTGGGGAAAGACCGCTCCACCAGCATTGTTCCTAAGAAGAAACCTCGGTTTCCCCGACCGAGAAAATCCCCGAACCCCAGTCCCGCCCTGACACTAGGAGCCTCTAGCCCATGGGAACTACGATCCTCAATCCATTTGGAGAGGACCTGGGCCGGATTCACCGCAACCCTTAGGCCGGTATACCAACCAGAGCCCTGGGCCGGACACCGTAACCCCTGGGCCGGTATACCAACCAGAGCCCATAGCTCGATCCCTACGGGACCTAGGCCGGCTCTTAACTAGTGCTTTGGCACGGGACTGACGAGGGAATTTTTTTAACCACAGCCTGAAATTCGCTCCCACGGGGATTCGAACTCAGACCTGTGGAGTGCCGCTCGAGTATCCTAACCATTAGGCTAGGACCCCTTTGGCGCATATTTTACCATCATTCACTCAGAAAACAAATGTATTACTAACGATGATGAAGAATAGCCATTCACTCAGAAAACAAATGTATTACTAACGATGATGAAGAATAGGTATAATTAAAACTGTACCTTCTATTCTCGAGGTATTTTCTAATTTTTCCAATGAGGTCCTTCACTTCCCATGCTTCATCTAAGTTGCTATACTTCTCATCAAGTTGGAGAAGAATGTTCTTGACAATCTTCTTTATATCAGGATTTTGGCAAGAGTAGTCTTCCCTAACCTCCCAAATCCAACAATAGAAATTATCTTTGATTTCTGACTCGATGGTGACGAGTGGTCCTGTTGCAATAGTTGCATAGCTAGTTCATTCTTTGGCCCGCCAATACCAACCAGCTCTGTGGCCTTTCTGTACATAGCTTCTAAGCAAGGATCAATGATATCTGGCTTAGTAGCAATGTTGTCAATCTTGTACCTATCACGACGCTCCGCGACCTCCTTGACCTGGTCCATGATTTCTTTGATAGCACTGTCGATCTTATGGTTATTCTTGACCTTCTTGTACAGATCGGTGGGCTTGCAAAAGAACCCCTTGAGGCTAAACGACTTGGTATGTTTGTTCTCCTTGTTGCACAACATGAATGCGTCGACTTGATCTTCTATGTCATAGGACAGCTCCCTCACATCGCTAGCCCAGATCTTGAGCTGCTTATCAAGCTGGTCGGTGGCGCCTCAGCAACCGTGCGGAGGGCTACGGTCATGCATGCTAGCTCTTTCTCGAGTTTCTCGACCTTCCCCTTGAGACCCTTCTGCAGCTTGTATTCTCCCACCACCAGCTCCGCAAGCTTGGGGAGGAGGGTGCTCATTGCCCCTGTGGCCATGCTGATCTTGGCCTATGTTGTTGTTTTAGTGACACAGCACTTGCCTGTGTATATTCTGAAGATGGAGATCTTGTTTTGTCGATCGTCTGCACTACAGATGCGCTTAATCAGCCTTTGTGTTTAGTGTGTCAGGGGCCAAAGAAGGCAAACAATAATTACTATTCAAGTAACGGTGGACAACATTTAGATGACATCTTATGACATGAATCCATTAATTACCCATCTAGCATGCATATGTCAATCCAAACTAAAACTTGATCGAGTTAAAAGGATGGTGGTGCACTGATGCTGTCTCACCTGATAACCGATCCAAAGCAAGCTTGTTGGTTGCTGGCGGGGCTCACATCACTGCAGGCAGCCTAAACGCGCTGCCTCCAGCGATCTCGACATCTGATGATATGAATCCAGTAAATACCCATCTAGCATGCATATGTCAATCCAAATTAAAAACTAGATCGAGTTAAAAGGATCGTGGTGCTGTCTCACCGGATAACCGATCCAAAGCAAGCTTGTTCGTTGCTGGTGACACAGCTTTTGCCTGTGTATGTATATTCTGAAGTTGGAGATCTTGGGTTGTTAATCTGCACGGATGGGTGTACAGATGCACTTAATCAGCCTTTGTGTTTAGGGTGTCAAGAACCAAGAAGGCAAGCAACAATTAAGCAAGTAAAGGAGGACATGTAGATGACATCTGATGAGTTAAATCCATTAATTACCCATCAAGCATGCATATGTCAATCCAAAACTAGATCGAGGTAAAAGGATCGCGGTGTTGTCTCACCTGATAACCGATCCAAGCAAGCTTGTTAGTTGCTGGTGGGGCTCATCAACAGAAGAAGAAAAACTGACAGACAAGCAGTAAGTGAAGACGGGGAAGGAAATAAAACTGATGAACATGTACTCCACTCCACCAAGGGCCGTGGCTGCAAGATCACATGGTGCCACATGGCTATTATTACTTGGATCTGATCGGAAAAGATTCCGGCAAATAGTTTACCCTATTTCTATATATTGATGCTATGTCACTAGTATAGCTGTGCGTGTTAAAATAATGCTTGGCATGCCAGGCATGTCAAAAGTGCTGACGACTACAAAATTGGAACCCAGCAGTCTCTCCTAGGATATCCGATCCAAATACAGGTCACGGTGTTAGCTGGCAAATCATAGTTCAGTTGCACCTTCCGCAACAGCCGCACCGCATGGTCAACTTCCCCAAGCCTGTGTGGTTTAGTGAGTAAACAACATATTAGGCCTATATATAATTTCGTTGCTCTAACATAAGAATATGAGAACCTTTATTAGCTGTCTATAAGCTCACCAATCTCTGCATGTGCCCTACTACCTCTCGTATAGGTTTCATATTCTCCAGAATCAGCCCATTCACAGTAGTTCCACCCTTTCAGCGAATCTTCCTCTTCTGCACAGCAGATGTTAGTGTACTTGCTTGTTGGCCGTCTTCTGATAGTAACGTTGTAACAAAACGTTCTTCAGATGACAACTGATTTACTATTATTACCTCAAGCACCACGTCATGCAGTTGGCAATAATAATGTACCTGACCATCTCCTTCAAACACCATGTCATGCAGTTGGCGCGCTGAAGCCCCGTCGTGCCGCTCACAGCCACGGGCCAGACTCGCCAAGCGCCCCTCACATCCAGACATCCAGCTCGTCACTGTTTATGCCGACGCCATACTCATCGCGCCCCATGTTCGCAGCGGAGCATGCGCCGCAAGGCCACATGCCCGTGCTCGCCGCCTCTCCTCTCAAGGACACTAAAGCACACAAGCGTGTCACCACCCCCGTGTCGTGCCGTATGCCGGCGTCCCTTGCGTCGTGCGGACGTTCGACTACGCCGCGCGACTGTTTCCCAGCCTAGAGCCCTCACGCAGCCTTGCTGCTGAGTGCTGACACACGCGCCCGTCGCCCGGCCGCCAGCCGAGGCGCGCACACACCAGGAGCACTCGGCCACACCGGCCATTTCCTGTGCATCTGACCGGAGCAAAAACAGCACAACTCATTCTTCATGGGCATAGAAACAAACACCTTGAATACACAGGAAACAAACACCTTGAATACACAGGATAAGCAGAGGGATGCAACAGCAGCCAGCCAGGGTTCTCACCGTGCACACGAAGAAGGACAGAATCCACGTGCGGGAGGAAACGACACCCAACGCTGTGGGAGATCTCCATCTCGATCTCGCCGGAGAAGCTGTGCACATCGATGGTGGTAGTGTAGTGCATACTGGGCCAGAACACGTGCGTAAGAAACCTGACGGCCAGGCGAACGCGGGGCAAACGGTAGAGTACGCCGACAGCAGGGAATGGTGTCGGTGAAAGCGACCATGCAGCGGCGGCACGGCCAGAACCCAGAAGGCAGCCGGAAGGCGCAAGAACGGTGGCACGCGGCACTAGATCAGCGGAGGCGCACGAGAGACAGCGCGGCGGCTTAGCGAGCGCAGGCACGGCGCACGGCGGCCGAAGGCCACGCCGGTGGCGAGGAGAAGTGGTGGCGCGGCAAAGGGAGACGCCCAGGGTTCACGGGAGCAGAGCAGTCACGGCGGCTGAGCAAACGGGGAAGAAGATTGAAAGTACTTACAAAGAGGACCCACACTGACAGTAGTCATACGGAGGAGAAAAGACCCCGTTTGGATGGGATAAAAATTCTTGGATTCTAGTATCCCACATAATTCAAATCTCATCAAATTTTAGGTATTTGTGAGTAGATAATGCTCTGAAATCTCTCCCATGTGAATTAAAATCACCTTTGTTTTGTGTTCCAGCATTAATCATCAATAATGGTCATATCTGTCATGTCTGTTCTTCCAATCCGTCATTGTGGCTGCCATTGTCGCTGCAGCCTGCAGGGGATGTTTTTGGTCCATTCAAGGAACACCGAGGATGTTCTTGGTCCATTATTCAATTCTCATTGTTCTGGCTTGCTCGTCCATTGGTTGCACTTGAGAGAACAGTTGCTGGAAAACAAGAGACTTTTCCATACATGTCATTATAAAAGTTCGTAGTTCCACACAAAGCTTTTCAAAAGTTGGACTGGTCACCTACGCCATCGCTCGAACTTTTTGCCATCCATGCCACTCTTGTCGATTTGGCCCTAACGATTGTCAAACTACAGGTGTGAAAAGACAAAAATACTGTCATGTATAAATATGCTATTAATTTTTTTGAGCATCTTAACGACTTTAAATGAAAAAACTCAAAACTAGAAAGTTGAAAAAATTATATCTTTCTTTTTGGAATTGAATGAAGATAGTTTTTATATGAAAACTGTAGATCTCAAATGAGATCTATGAAAAAAATTATATCTTTCTTTTGAATTGAATGAAGATAGTTTTTATATGAAAACTGTAGATCTCAGCGAGATCTACAACTTTCTAGTTTTGAGTTTTTTCATTTAAAAGTCGTTAAGATGCTCAAAAAATTTAATAGCATATTTATACATAGGGTATTTTTGACATTTCACACCTACAGTTTGACACCGTTAAGTAGGGCCAAATCTGACGGCGTGGCATGGGCGGCAAAAAGTTTGGAAGCGATGGAACATGTGACCAACCCAACTTTTCGGTGGCTTGTTGGAACTACTGAACTTTTATAATGGCATGTATGGAAAAAACAAAAACAATGGTCAGAATGTCCACCTCGGAGCCTGGCACTGCAGATCCTCCATCGTGCAGACGACAGTCTTCATCTGGCTCGGCAGCAAGGGGCAGTCAACGGTCAACTTGGTATTCTTCGTGGAGAACAAGTTCACCGTCAGGTTCACGCTGACGACACAGGATCACATTCCGCATCAGTATACCATGATGACCATCATGAATAGGAATAACCAACAAATGCAGAGACAAGAAAGGAGAGCAAAGGAGGGAATGGAAGGGGCTTTTCCTTGCATCATCAATGTCGAGAGCAGGTGTCTGTAAACGAATCTACTTTCATAGACACGTGAATTAAACAAGAGTCGGTGAAGAGGGCAGGAACTACAGACGGATAAACCAAAGTCGTGTAATGTAAGTAGCACAAACCCGCAGCGTGTGTGTCGATGTGCGTATGGGCGACAAATAGTACGCAGGCGGCTGCTTTTGAGGGTGCAGTATTAAGAAAAGCGTCACGAGACACTTTTACTGCCAGCGTGTCTGTAAGCTTCCTACGATTCTGGTAGCGCGGTCTCGTACACCCGTCGGCGTGTGGCCCGTTTTCCTGGCGCTCTTTTACCGCGTGGGTCGCTGTACATGCAAAGTCATTACTGAGTCACACACCGGGCCCGTCGTCGGTAACTTTGAAAGGGATACGATCGCTTTATTCATGCTGCGTGTTCACGTAACATTACCGGAAAGCCGCGATCGCTTCATAGGAAAACTTGTGCGTAGGTACTGTTCACTACGGTCGGCGAAAAACGAGGTCACAGACCCGCGGAAAACCGTCTGTGATAAAGTGTGTTACAGACCCTTGGTAAGGTTTTGGTATGTAAAGTCAAGACAATTATAGACCCTAATGGGCAAGCAGCGCATGCTGCTAGAAGCCCTCAACGCGTAACTGTAGAGACCTTTTTTTACATAGTAAAACCTAAAACTCACCCGACAAACTCTACCTATAAGGCCTCTATGGAGGGCCTGTAGCATCCTAACCTAGGACTTGATCATGTTAATAAGTGTATATACACCAACAAGGCAACCACTACTTGTATGGGAGCCCATCCCCAAAATACTCCAAAGTTAAAAGCGTCTTTGGGCCTAGAGCGTACCATCCAAGAACACTTCCCATGTTGCTACAAGGCCACTGGGCCCCCCGCATGTCCCCCAAGTCAAGGCTACGAGGAAGGCATCGTACCATCCAATGTACAACTTTGTGTTTTTCTCCCTTTCGGTTTACATGGTAAACCATGATTCTGAAAAAAACGGTCCGATCCGATTACGGACCGGCCGGTATAAAAGAAGCCAAATTCAAAATGTAAAATTTGAAAAAAATCGTTGAAAAAAAATCAGTAAAATAGTTAAGTGATTTATAGAAGCCAATGGTGTAAAAATTTTTTCAAATTTGAGTTCGTTTGGTATAAAAAATTTGAATTGAAGTTTGAAAAAAAAAAAAAAAAAAAGCGTCTTGGCCGGCCCGTCAAGGCCCATGGCCTCCCGGCTGCGGATAAGGCGTGGGCAAGCGGCGGGGGGTCAAACGCGCCCCCAAAGCTTATCCGCTCAAGGCGTCCGCCCGTCCGCCCGCCCGTCGCCGTCGCCTTCCCGTATATGCTACGCCATTGATTATTTGTATGCCACCACATTTTGTTACCGTATTGACTTATGCTATTTATTTCCGCATTGTGTGTCACTTTTTACATCAAAATGTCCAAAGCAACTACCAAAAATTCCTTCAAAAAAAAAAAAAAAAAAAAAAAACAAAACTTCTGGCGGTTTGGAATTTATACCGCCCGGTTTGGAATATATACCGCTCAAACCGGGCGGTATAAATTCAAACCCCGCCCGATTTCGATTTATACCGAACGCCCGGCGCCGTTTGAATTCAGCTGAATTCAAACTTCAAACCGACCGGTAACCGTCCGGTTTCTACCGGAATCGGACATTTACGAAACCGAGGAGGCGGCGGTTACGAATCGGTCGGTAAAAAAAAACCGTGTGTACAACATGGGCAGCCACTATGCCTAAAGGAGATGTGACACCGTCCTCTACAAGGACCAAGGATGGCACCGACCTGCAGAACTCCCCACGTAGTCCCCCTTGGACTATAAAAGGAGGGGTCGGGGCCTAATCTAGGCAGGCAGGAACACACGCACGCACACTCCTTCTTCCTCCTCCCTACCCGCTCTTTCTCCGGGAGACTTGGGAAACTTCCCTCTCTCACAGCTCGTAACCCCTACTACGAGCACTCCGATCTTGAGATATCTGAGCTAACACCCCAAGCTGGGCGTAGGGCCGGCGTTGGCTGAACCAATATAAATCTTTGTGTCCATCTTGCACCACCATCCGGTTTATGGAGCACGCGGCATAAATTTACTAGTCGGTAACTTGGTACAACCCGGTTTTGAACACCGACACTAAGAGACCATGGTTGGAATAAACTTATTAGTGATGTGACACAATTTTGCAACAAACAAGTAATCAAAGTTCCAAATATGACTGGTTCATATGCAGATTACATCTGAGGTGCAGAGATCATAGTCGAGCATCACTACCGATATGACATTTTCATAGTTGCGGTTGATCAACAAGCACAAGAGTTGAATTGCAGGTTCTGATGATGTGTGCTCTCTAGCTTCAAAGTTCTACCCTGCTGATTTTTCAGAGCAAGAAAGAGTTACGTTAAGACAACAGTTACAACATTATGAACTTGATGTACCTAGAAATCCTAGATTTCAAAATTTGACAACCATTGCCGAGCTTTGTCGTTGATTAGCTGAAACAAGGAAATCAGATGACTACTATTTGATCGACAGGTCTGCATTTTACATTTTTGTCTTAAAAATAATCATAGTCATGCTTATTTGCTAATCTTCCATGGCAGGTTGATTCGGCTTGTGCTAACTCTACCGGTTTCCATAGCTATGACAGGCGTGCCTTTTCTACAATGAAACTTATTAAAACTAGGACACGAATAAGATGGAAGATGGGTTCCTAAGAGATTGCTTAATAATTTACATTGAAAAGGAGATTGCGAGTGGAGTTTACAACCGATCAACTTATTGATGACTTTGATGCGATTCAGGCCTTGCAGGGCAAAATTTAAACGAAACATGTTAGTTCCTTAATCATTTATGCTTATTGCTTGGTGTTATATTTTTCATCGCAAATTTGTCACAACATGAATATTTTATTATTTAATAGAGATTTTGGTGTTTCAATATATGATCAAAACTCAATATATATGTATTGAAATTTTATAGTAGACTATAGGTATTTGATTGTCCGGCCCTCCATATATAATTCTGGCTCCGCCCCTGTGCAGAAGGAATTGAAGCCGCTGCCGCCGCTGCCGCCCTTCCCTTGGATGCCCCTCTGAAGTCGGAACCGCAACTCGTGTGAACGCAGACGCCGTTTGCGGGTCCGGCTTATCAGTCTCGTAACCAAAAAGGGATCTCTATCGCCCAGCCATCACCACGCGCGGCTTCTCCCACCCTGCGATGCTCCTGCTCGCTTCTTTCCGTTCCTTTCTCTTCTTTCCGTCCGAGCGAAGCAGCCCGCACTGCCTTCCGTTTCCGTCCACCCACGCCACCCCAAATCGCAGGCAAGCGCTCTGACCGCACGGACGCGCCTGAGCGACAGCTTCCCCTTCTCAAAAGTTTCCCGCTCCGTACCGGATGGCTACCACGTCACGCCGACCGTCACATTGATGGCACGGTGATGCTGGGACCTTGCTATGCCGAGAGCCCAATCGGGCACTGGCCCGATGGCAGGACGCCAAGGCCGATAGCCCACCTTTTAGCTGGGCCTAGCTGGCAAGCCGAGGCCCGTGCGCGAGCCCATGAAAAACCTCTCCCTCTCCTTTCCTTTCCTCTGGGCCCGATGGCAGCACGTGGCCCAGCTCTGGTTAAAGCCCGAGCCGAAGCCCCCTTCACTTTTGCCTCGGGCCACTAGTGTGAGAACCGGCCCAGCCAAATCCTTGCCCCCCTCTCTCTTTTGTTTTTCAGAAAATCCGATTAACTTCATAAACTCGTAGAAAATTAATCCTAGCTGTTTCATAATTTTTCTGAAATCCTAACCTACCTCCTAGTGCAGTTTTTGTATTCCTTGGGTTAGTTTTTATTGCAGTTTTATTGGTTCTTATTGGTGGCAATTCTCGCCATTTTTCCTTGCGTAGCGACGATTGAGCTCGAATGGGATTCAACGACGCCTCGGATGGAGGAAGAGACTCCCGTTGATCGGCTACCACGACTATTGGAGACGCGTACCACTACCTGTACACCGCAGGTGTCATGGCAGCACCTTTACTTAGAGAATCCTATTAGGCATTGCAAAGTAGAAATGCTAACGCTTTACATTTGTTCATTTGCTAGTATATGTGATGCATGCTATTGCCTAAGCCTTGATTGCCTTCAATGAAACCACTTCACCCTGATTACACCCTAATTACCTGGCTCCGCGCTCGCACTTATATATATATATATATATATATGCTTGTCTGCTTCTTGCATTTTAGTCCATCATACTTACATATATGCCTTGATATGTGTTGTGTGATGGTTTCGTGGTGAGGATGGTGGTTGGGGCTGGCCGTGAGGCATCCCCATGAGGTATATGGTTTGATACGTGGTGGTGATATGAGGAGATACTACTCCATGGTTGAAAAGGAAGACGTTTTGGAAAAGGTTTGGGTCAAACATTGGGAACATAGATCATTAATAACTTTTAAGTCGTTGAGTTTAGAAATGTGAAAATTATATCAATAGATTTGTCTTGAAAAATACTTTCATAAAAGTATACATATATATTTTTTTAATAAATATTTTTATAGAAAAGAGAAGTCAAAGTTACGCTTTGGAGACCGTGTCGCTGTCCTAAACGTCTTCTTTTTCAACTATGGAGGGAGTATGGAGATATTTCCTTGCAACCTGAGCGAGAGGTTGATGTGGTGTATGGAGTGCACCAAGGGTAGTTGCTGTGGCGGGAAATAGAGTCCTAGAGGGACGGATCATCGCCAAGGAGCATTGGGATAAGGAGTTAGGGGTTCAGTTAGACCACCTCTGAGGGGTGAGTCTAGTGCTACGAGGCACATGGTTTGGTGGAAGGTGCTCACTCTGGCCAAATTAAGGACTTTGTAGGTTGCAACCATAAAAGTCACGCATTTCTTTCGTACACACCACATGCCTAAATGGGTATGGCCCGGTGCCCAAAGTAGTGCAGGCAACCACTAGTCCCTGTGGGAGTTAGTAGGCACATGGTCTTGTGGCCCTATGCAATTAGTGTCAGGAGGGGCGGGGGTTACTCTGTGCTACCTCGACGACACAACACTACTACAAATTCGTTCATCACTACCGCCGGCATCACTACCGAATTTAATCCACCGGCGGTGTTCAACCTCGCCCGGCGGTGATGAACCCGTTCAGCGCTGAAACTTCGAAACTCCACGGATTCGACCAATTTTGGCGGTGAAGACTTAGATCACCACCGGGTTGAATCGTTCCCCCGCGGGTCTTGATGGACCTGTGATCACTTTCGCGGGTTTGAATTAGAACCCAAAAGCGATTTGAAGATTGACACAACCGGGTTGAATTAGAACCGATAGCGATTTGGGAGGGGGAAGCAAAAGGAACCGATAGCTCGCGGGGTTGAATGAAGAAGGAACAATAAAAACAAGCGATAGAAACGAAACGGAGATGAATTAAAACGACTTAAGAGTCATTATATATTACTAGATAATATATTTACAAAACAAAAAATAAAAAGAAAGCGGCGGCGGCCGCCGCCGCCGCCCTCCGGCCGCCCGGTCGCCTAGGCCTCCGTCGCATTTGCCGCCCTCGTCCCGCCGCCCGGCCGCGTTCCGCCGCCGCCTGCCGGAGCGCCGCCCGGCCTCGCCCGGTATCCCCTAGCGAGGATGTCGGCGATGGCCTCGACGAAAGGCATAGAAGTACGCCTTCTCCACCAACGGCCAAGCCACCGTTGGCGTGCCGACTTCTTCGGCGGTGGGTGAGCTTACGGAGGGCGTCGTGGAGGCGCCACGGTGAAGACAAGCTCCTCGTTGGTATAGACGCCGCCATCTCGTCGATGAAGAAGAAGCTAGCTGCCTAGGGTTTATGGAAAGAGAGGCTAATTAGCGATGGAGATGGTACCAAATCGAGGCGTTCTTATATAGTAGCAAGCCATGGAATGCATGCAGTCCATTGTCATTCCCAAGACGCGCGCCATGAAAACGATCCAACGGCAACGACGACCGGCTCATCCAATGGCCGTCGCGATCGGCCCGCCTCCCCACGAAAAGGCCAACCGGGCTACGCGCGTTTGCTTGCGTTTCCAATGGCCGCTTCCTCGGGGCACGGCGTTTCCCAACACCCAATCCAAAATCCCGGTTCGATCCCCAACAAGCCGCTTTTGACCATTTTTCCAAGAACGATGATCGAGTTTAGCATTGATATTTTGAAACAAGGAATGCATGCTTTACATTGTTTACGATTTCTACAAGATCAACCACACATACCTTCGATGCCAACCGGTGAGGGAGCGGGGAGGGAGGGAGACGAGAGACTTGGCCGGGTCGAGCACGAATGACACTCAACTAGTAAGTCTGTAGCACGTCCACAACAACTTGCCCGGGCCATTTAAAGAATCAAACTTTGTACCGCCCAACGGATAGCCATCACTTTTTTTACCACAATACTATAGCTGTCCACGTTCACTTAGCGTGTTCCGCGAGAGGCTGTCTTTGCATGCATGCGACTTGGAGAACCGCGTTGCGGTAGTATTCACCGCCGGTTAGGAAAGCGGCGGTGTCTCTCGAATCGATGAGAAAAAGCACGTGGCACCGGCTCGGCGTCGGCGGGTTAAATCAATGGCGGTTAAAACACCGCGGGGTGTAGTTTCACCGGCGGTGATGTGTAGATCGCTGCGCCGGTGTAGATCTTTTCGCGGTGGAATTGCGACATCATCGCGGGTGAAACTTAGGCCCGACGGTGATTTCGCCAAAATTCAACGCCACCGTTCTCAACTCGATCGGGTGACCCACGCACCAATGCTTTGGCGCCTTTGCCGCCCGTCCTCCCTCCGTACAAATCGACTCAACCACGCCATCTCGCCTATTTAAGCGGCAAGGGGGACGCTATGTTTTGCACCCAGTTTCTCCTCTCTATTCTTGCATTCTCGTCCGGTGGTTCCTAACCCTCTCCCTCAAAATACTGAGGGGCTTAGTTTTTGAATTTTAGTGTCATGAGTTTTGGATCTAGGAAATCTTTTTCTCCTTATTTTTCTTGTTCTTCGTCCTCGATCTTCTTTGCTAGCAGTACTTTCCAGTTCCACATACATATGGCCTTTCTTTGAGAGAAAGCCCTCCACATACTGATATGCCTAGTCCAAGAAAATGGTTTACGTAAAAGGTGCTAGAAGAGTCTTA
Source organism: Hyparrhenia diplandra (assembly GCA_015847255.1). Lineage (NCBI taxonomy): Eukaryota > Viridiplantae > Streptophyta > Magnoliopsida > Poales > Poaceae > Hyparrhenia > Hyparrhenia diplandra. The sequence continues at coordinate 90,764 of JADLZK010010458.1, read as the reverse complement.
CCGATGAAAGAGAGACACCGGGCTTGCAGCTTTGTTGACGGTCATTAACTACATATTTTATACCGTCAACATTAGTATAAAATTACCAAAACATAATAGTGATAGGGCTTTGAGCTAACCATTTCCACAAGTTTTGGTACTTCACTTGTTTTTTGCGGGACAATGTTGGAAACATACACATTTTGGGCCAAAAGCAAAGAAAAGTATAAAGAATAACAAGGCCCTAAATGGACATGATCAAAGCAAGGAGAAATGCCCATAAATATGAATATCAACATCTATACATAAGCCCAAGAAGTCGAGGCCCAAATCCAACATAAAATCATACCGGGGCAGGGACATGGGTTTAGTATTTTGGGCATAACTTTTTCATACGGACTCCGTTTTCAGTGCACGACCCACCAAACGAAGCTAACAACGAGACGGACGCACACACAAAATTTCAGCCCAAACGGCCCACATCTTGGTGCGCCCGCACCTTTGGGTGCACGCGCACCCGTATGGAAAGCGGTTCGGGCCCATCCTTCTCGAGGCGGTTCACTACTTTCCAAAAAGTGTGTTGCCGACGTGGGATGGTCGGTTTGGGCTGATTAGGAAGGCGTTCCAAGGTCGGTTTTGGTTCCTTCCATATGGGGAGGGACATTTTCCAACAAGCCCCCTCTCCTCTACCTATAAAAGGAGGCCCTCTCCCTCTTCCTCAAGACACACCAATTCATATATAACACAAGGAGGAGCCACAATGTAATAGAGAGGAGAGAGTTCCATTCTTCTTCCCCTCTTAGTTCTAATGGAGAGTGAGAGAGGAAAGGCTAGAAGGAAGTTTGGTTCCTTCTACACTGAGTTGTCGGTCCGCCCTACGGTGTGCCGCGGCTCCTAGGAAGTCGGAGTGCCGGAGTTGTCGGTACCCGCTTAAACTACCTCTACAAGCTACTTACACTTTGGTGAGAAAGCTTGTGATTATCTTTCGGCTTATTGTTCTTCAAGCATATTATCTAGGCTGTTAAAATTACGGGATTGATAGTCGTTCCTTCGGGCGGTGCTCGGTAGAAGGACCCCTGGGGACGGGTAAGCCTTGTCGACACGCCAGGTAATAATCACTAGTGTAGACGTGGTGTCTAGACTAAGGGTTTTCTATCTTTTTGTGGCACATCCCACGGTTGAGAGGGTAGGCGGCTGGGTTGTGACAGCCTTGTCCGTCCCTAGTAATCCCCCATGTTCGGGTGTGGCGTAGTGCTAAATGCCGGTCTCCATCCCGGTTTGGGCGATTGCCGGTGCCCCAGTGAGGACATAATAGCCAAGAAATCCCCGCGCCGAAACCTAAGCCCATAAAGATACCTCGCTATCCATAGTTATCCTAGGGTGACCCTACTCAAAGATTAGAGTGCAAACCGTTCCCTGTGGAAAATACGATACCCTGAATATTTCGGGTGAAAGCTACAACGACAATTCCGTGCGGCGCTTTGATTTATCCGTGTGCGTTAAGAAACGCCAACAAGCTTCGTGGGTGCCATGATTCAAGATCGAACTCGGACTCATATTAAGAGTCCGGAGTCCTTGTGCTTTGGGGTGCTAGTGTTCACCAATACCCCGGCACATGGACGATAGTATCCGAATCATATGGTTGATCCATGGAAAAACAATGACCATTGGACCTAGTTACCGTGATTTCATCCTCGGTCTAATGGTCAAGTTTGGGCTGAAGATAAAGCTCCCGGTGAATCTCATCCTCCAACCTCCTCCCGAGTGCACGTAGCAGCCTCGCCACTTCTTCGATCCCGAGAGAGGTGCTACAAGAGACTTACTTGAGGTGGTTAAATTTTAATGTGTTTGTACACTTTGATTGTAGCATTGACCTATCTCGTGAATTGGTCTTTGTTACCGTATGTTTAGTTCTATGTAAGGTCTTTGCTATGGAAATATATGTAATGTAAGGTCTTTGTTATGGAAATATATGCAATCAAATTTCTTATCTGTTGTATTTACATTTTGTTATAAATGTTGATTGTCTCTTCGATATCTTTGAGTTCCCATTTTTTACCTTTGATCGAACATAATAAAGACGGTTGCGTCAATGAAATATGCTGCATATTGTGAGGAAAATTCAACAGATATCCAAATCTAATGTGAATAAAATAAAGTTATATATGTAACAAAAATAAAGAAATAATGAATTTTATTCACATCCATATCCCCTTAAGAACAGATAACCAAAACCCCAAATTGCGTGAAGCATCTACTCGTACATATGTAGCAACATCGCAACAATGCATGCATGCAAACCGAAAGTGAAGTGACAACACCGGTGAATTCACTGCCGGATACATACAAACAACCGTAGTGATATTGTATTCACCGCCGCTCCATTCAAATAACCGGTAGTCATGTTGTTATCACTACCGGTATCTTAATACCCGGCAAAGATGCACCCGCACCGATCAACTGCTATAAAATCAAGGCGCCCGGCGCATCCACACACATACTCAAGCACGCACCCACGACCTCCGGTCACTCGCACGAAATCCACTCACTCTTTCACTCTCTCTCTAGGAGGAGATTTGTTCATGGCTCCGAGGATATTACATTGGTAAGGATATTTTTTCTTGTCTAGAATTCCTATATATATGCATATTATAAACAATACATATATATATACTATTGGAGATTTATGAGCTTTGTCCTTTTCTTTTCCTTTTTTTATCGCTCACCGGTGGTATGAACGGTCCTCCGCCTTTTTGCCGTCACCACAACAACCAGGGTTTCCGCGGGCGATGAGCCATTCGCCCACGTGTGTGGACACAAGGCCATTCCCTTATCCAATCATCGTATGAATTTTTTCTAGCATTTTTATTTCTTATTTTACTATAACAAATACATGGACATTTAGTTTAACTTAACGTCATTTTTGTTGCATTTATATGTGTCACGGACTTTATCCCCATACTATGGCTAGAAACGAAGACTTAGTTGGTTCTCTATCTCTCGGTTTTGTGGAGACCCGCGACATCTAGAGCATCGTCACATGATCATCAACTATATACGTGTGAAATAAGTTTTTACATCCCTTCGAGGATTCGGGGACACAACAGCCACCTAATCCACGAGAGAACGACCGTACAAAACGCCGAGTACCATGCCGTTTCCTTGTGCTTAGATGCACTTCGGCGTATTTGCTACATTGTGCCCGATTTCTCACACTTCAAGATATTTGCTTTGTCTTCTCGTAATACCCCCCCATGGCAATATAGCGAATATGTTGGGAGTTACAACCATGATGATGTGGTAATAAATTAAATTCATCATTTTGGCAATGCATATTACATAGATTCACATCATCCTCATTCATTTTGATTCTCCCACTTACGATTTTTGCTCCACGATCTTACTTATGCTTTGCATGTGGCTTGGCGGCCGTTCTCGACCAAGCTACGGGACCGACTTCGAGTGCGATTGGGACTTACATTGCACACCTCGGCCAGCAAACTACGGAAGGGCAACAATACGCATAAGGTTTACTAACTTAGACAATCGGTCGTTCAAGAGGTCATATCTATGGTCGAGCATTTTTACGTCCCTGCGGGGACGAGAGAGTGCAATCATAAGGGCATTGACCTTCATCGACTCAAGCGGATACTTAATCCGTGACATCAATTACCCGATATTTCTACAATCCTACATTCGTGTGCATGGATCACAAGCTGGACCCAATATTGATCCCGGCGGCGATGATGATGATTAGTGTGTACTATGTTAATTTTTTGTAAGGTTGTATGGTTCCTAATTAATTTGTAATGTTACTGGTGGCCCATGTGGTCTCAAACTTTTTGTGAGCCTTTCACATGCAAATGGGGAAGCACCCACGAAGTTTGAGATTTTTTTGGAGTTGGTTTGGTACTTTTCCCCGCTTTATTTGAATTTCTCACGACGCCACCCTGTAATTATAGTTTGAACTGAGCGCACCCACGAAAAAGAGCCGAATGCTTTGCTAGACTTTTCCATAGGGTCTCATGTGCCCTAGGAGGCAAATCACTTGTCGAGGTCCAAGACAAATTCTTGTGTTTCCATGGTTTAATTAGCCTTCTTGTCGCCAATTTAGCTAGAAGAAAATCATAGTAATTAAAATATTTATCGAAAAAAACCTAAGAACTTGTGTGGGGTCATATTTTGGGTGTATATGAAAAAAAAAAAAAATTCAAGCCATTTCCACCAAGGAGGATTACACATCCTTCACAGAGGCACATGATCCCTACCATCGAACCAGGACTATACAATGTAGTTCTTGTGCTCCATGTGGTTCATATGTTTGCGGTGTTGTAGTGGTCTCAAACTTTTTGTGAGCCTTTCACATGCAAATGGGGAAGCACCCACGAAGTTTGAGATTTTTTGAAGTTGGTTTGGTACTTTTCCCGTTTATTTGAATTTCTCGCGACGCCACCCCATAATTATAGTTTGAACTGAGCGTACCCTACCTAAAAGAGCCGGAATGCTTGCTAGACTTTTCACGGGGTCTCATGTGCCCTAGGAGGCAAATCACTGTCGAGGTCCAAGACAAATTCTTGTGTTTCTATGGTTTAATTAGCCTTCTTGTCGTCGGTATAGCTAGAAGAAAATCATAGTAATTAAAATATTTATCAGAAAAACCTAAGAACTTGTGTGGGGTCATATTTTGGGTGTACATGACTGGAAAAAAATTCAAGCCATTTCCACCAAGGAGGATTACACATCCTTCACAGAGGCACATGATCATCCATGAAGTGGCAGCATTTCTATTTCACTGCCGGTTGCGGGTAATAACCGGCAGCGAATAGGATTGGGGTGAAATTTTCTAAATCTATCTGAACCTCCCGCCATTTCGTTCCCCACCGCGCCCAAACCAGCCTTGCCTATATATATAGGTGAGTGGCTCGGAGCGAAATTTTGGCAAGCCATTTGAACACCGCGCCATTCTCGTTCCCCACCAGCGCCGAAAGAGCACCAGATTCGCCGACGGAGCGCACCACCAACTCCAACGTCGCCGTTCGGCCGTCCCCCCGCGCCGCCGGGGCGTCATTCGCGCATCCCCCCGTTCCGCTCCAACGGAATCGAGGCTTGACGGCGTTCTCCCACGCCGTGCTCCTCCACTCCGACGTCCCCAACGCCGCGCCGGCATCCTCTGCCCTTCGGCCCCTTCCACGGTGATAACTAGTTATCCCTTTAGGTGTTCGAGGTTTTACCTATGAGAATGAGAACTAATTCGCCGTTGTCCTAGCCTCGCGTCGCCCGCTTGGTCTTCCTCCACGCCGACGGAGGACCGCCGCCACACCTCTCTGCCGTCCGCAGCCTCACGCCGTCTTCCTCTTCACCGCCCGACGCCGCACCGTCACGCCGTCTTCCCGTGTTAGTGTTGTTCGAAATCCAATTTGGATATTTTAAATATATGTCCGTGCTTACTTGTACAACATTTATGAATAACATTGCATTATGGTCTTATTTTGGTTACATGTATAGGCAAGCATGGCGTGGTAATGTAGTGTTTGTTGGTCGCCTGCCGGGATCTATCTAACCCGGGAAGATTGCTATGCTCAAGTCCAAGGCTACGCTAATTGCTTTGCTTAATTGAAGAGAAGCCACCCCACATACTTGTGAAGATTGAAGAGAAGCCACTCCACATACTTATGAAGATTAAGAGAATTGTTGGTTAATTGTTTTTGGAAAGATGTCATGCTTTTTATTTATGTCTATGACTCTATGGTCATTGGTCTTTTTATTTTAGAAGTTGATGTAGGCTTAGTTTCTAGAACATCGTGGATTTTTGTTGTATGTAAATCCTGTAATGTTTTGACAATATTAATGTATGATGATTTTTCGGATTTAAAAAGAGCTGAATTCCACGAATAAATTCAAAAATTTTAAACAAAAACGTCGGGTAGCATGGGCCCGACAGTGAATGACATACAAACCGGTAGTGTAACTACACCGAACACTATCGGTTTGAATTACTAACCGTCATCGACAACACAAACATCACCGCCGGCTGCATTAACCAACCGATAGTCTCCACTCTAATAACGCTATCGGGTTGAAATCAGCCGACAAGAAGTTCATGTAACGCTTCACCGACGGGTCCAAAGTAAGCCGCCATTGTTAGCTCTTCGATACACTCGTCGGCTCAATCTAACCCGATAGTGTTATCCCTTACGATTCGCTGGTTCGTTAAAGCCCGGCGAAGGCTCCCAATATCAACTCGCCGGCCGACTTCCGAACCTGCATTGCTTGGATCAAAAATGCCGCCGTCCCGTGGAACACCCGCGGTGTTCGGTGACGATGCGCTGCCGGTTCGATATCAAACCGGGCAGTCTCTCCTCGAATCACCGCCGGTGTTTTGACCCGTAGTGTTTCAAACCCCACATCACTACCGCTATGGTTACGCGCCCGTTTAGTTTTTAAACAAAGAAGGGGGTTGGAGCCCGGCGTTGATGGACAATTCTGTAGTAGTGCAACCCCAACTTCTATGGTGGTGTCTATATATCTTCCCTCCGGCTGGTGGACAGGACTGGTGTTAGTCGGCCTAGTTTGAGGTGGCGGTGTTCAACGCTCGACGGTGATTCATTGACAGTGTTCATGTGGGTAACGGTGTACTCTCTACAGAGGTTTACAATCTATACGTATAGCCGCGATCTCGGATATGATCACTTACTTGTGTGTAGGGCTCAACTAACTAGCTTTTCTTGTGCTTGCTTCTCTCCCCTGAAGATAGGTCCGGCTTGAGGCCGTTGAGACGAGGGGTGTGTGGAGGTCACCTCGTCGCTTAGACTGAGAGTATGAGAGGGATGTGAGGGATGATGAGTGGTGAGATATGCTGATGAGCGGTGATACATGATGATGAGAACAGATGTGAGAATGAGATTATGGGATGGGATTAGACAAGTTATACTACATTATATACTTGTTGCTTTCTGCATACGCTAAGGATGCAAACCATAACCAGCTATTAGGATCGTCAGATCCCTTTATTTGCTATTTTTTCACTAAAGCTCATTGGTGCTGACCATGACCTGCACACATCTGGCGGTGTGCAAATTTCTTGACTTGTAGTGGCGTTCAGATTAGTAGTCGGTTCACGATCTACTCTCAAGGATGCCTATGGAACGAAGATTCGCCAAGCTTCGCTGCTGCGACTAGTTTACCGGGGAGGGCTTGTAATTAGATTAATGTATTAGGCTTATTTTTGCTCTCTGATGTGTTGTATGACTTTGTAATCATCTGAAAGTGGATGCCTGTAATAGCTGAGGTACCCTGGGACAATAACAAAGGGACAAGAGAGTCGGAATTTCCATCTGGGATATCCCGGTTCGCTTCAAAAAGGAGAAATCCCTTATATTACAAGAATTGGCATGCCCAAAGTTCTATTTTAAAAGGCTTACGGATTATATGTCAAATCCAGAAAGACGCACGAACTCTAGGTCAAATATCGAAATTTCTCGGCCACGGCCGACGGGAGGGGAAAAAGATAGGGTTTGGGGAGTCCAGCGGAAGCCGGAAGGTACTTGGGTAGTGACCGGTCACTGTGAGCTCACTCTGGCTGGTAAACAAAAGATATTGCTTTCTTTGAGTGGAGCCTGCTGTCCCGTTACCTGTTGTGCTGTGTCCAACATCTACTAATTAATTTTTAACAAGTACGTACTCCTAATTTGTATTCCCTTTCTTATTTTTACATGTAACTAGTACTTAGTGTAATTATATAAACTAATAACATAATATTTATGTTTGATTCAACAAAAGAAATACTTCCATGGTATATACTTTACTATAGGTTGTTAAACTATATATAAATTTTTAAAAATGTGATGATTCAAGTTAGAAATATTTGACTTTTAAGACTAAAGTGTCAATAGATTTGGAAATAGTTTAGGGTTTATTAGTTTTTAATTATTTTTAAAAAATCCATCGTCCTAGCCGTGGATAAAAATTCATGATCCCAATGCAATGCCTGGGCATATATCTAGTAGTAACAAAATATATATCAATGAAGCTTTTGCATCTTGCAAGGAAAGCTTGAGGGTCATCGAGCAGTATATCCACCAGGGGTGTTGTCAGGAATAAGCAAAAACCAAATAAAATTTAAAATTTATTATCTTGCGTTATTACTACTCTCTTGTCCTCAAGGATTGAAGTCAGCTACCTCAAGAGTCAAGACACATAGCCACATATTGTTGGGGCTCTAAATTGAACTTCATACAATGTGTCCATGAATTAAATCCTAAATAGGTCAATTACAACGGACCCAATAAGGATGAAAGTATTTTTTTTAAAAAAACAAATACTAGTACTGAATTTATTTTTTTTTTTTTTTTTGGAAACGCTAGTAACCTCCTGACCAAGGAATGTGACGAGTAACAAATTGCATGTTGCTGCTTCTGTCCTACAAAAGAAACAAACAAGAATGATAATGAAGTCATAAGGGATAACAAATACAGCAGTCATATATACTACAAAAAAAGGCACTAATACAATGGTCTTCTAGACTTCCTCCCAGATAACAGTGACAAATCAATGGTAACACAAAGAAAAAAAAATTACAATTGGCTTGACCACATGTTTTCTTAGTTGCCACAATTGTTTTGTTGTTTTGATTCAGTTTTGAAGATCAACATTTTCTCCTAATAATATGCATACACACATGTGACTCAAAGCATGAAGTAAACACACTAATATAGTGGTTGGTTCCGTTGCACTAGTACCGGTTTCCCAACCGGGACTAGGGATCCAAGACTAAAGGGCATGGTTCTTTAGTCCCGGTTGCCTGAATCTAAAAGGTCTGCAATGCTAAAAATAATTGGCACAAGCTTCCCACACCTATGACTTGTGGGACTCGAACCTAAGACCTCATGTATTGCCTCACATATTAAACAATAACTACCTAATGCTTATGTGTCCCTCAAGATTTTAACCCGTGCAAGACAGAGACAAAAGGGAGTAGATAGATATAATTTGTTGTGAGATGTGAGGAGCCAGCTCGTACCTTTCATTGTTATATTTTAGGCAAGATCAAGCGATGGATGGTTGGGATGATCGCTGACTGCCTTCCTAATAGCACCCTTTGTTTCTGCTGGGCAATAACCAAACAAACGAACAGCAACATGACGGAGAGAAGGGAGGTTATCCAAGCCACAATCGAAGGCATTGGTCTGAAAAACACTCAATAGTTGGTCTGAGGACAAATTGAAGGCGGAGTTTTTGAAGTTTTGGCATAGTCCCTCGCTGAAACTTAATGAAGAAACGGGGAATCATGAGGTCAAGGTCTGCTAGACAAGGGAATCCAGATGCACTACTCAGTTTCTCCTGCTCATTTGGTTGACTTAGTGATTCTAGCTTGAGAAAACGAAGGGACGGTAACTCAGCAAGCTGCTCAAGGTGCTCAGGTAGTACACACACCCCCGACAGACTGAGGTGTAAGACGGTGAGATAGGACAGCTGCGGCTTAGTCCACTTTGGGAATGCCTTTCTAAAGGAGCCACCAAAGCAAGTGAATGTCCGCAGACCAGAAGGAAGCCGTGCCATCAAATCCACGGGAAGTTCATGAAGTCCTGGGCCCCATAGGATGAATACCTGTAGAATGGGAAACGATTGTAGGCACTTGACAATCAATTCGTTTGTGTTGGAAGATAACTCATCACCATGTTCAAGGATGCAAAGTTCGAGGACCTTTAGTTCTCCTAGTTTACCAATCTCGGTCACTGCATGCAAGGTAGCCCATATGCCTCTTAGCACTCGTAGAGATGTCATATTCTCCAGAGTCAAACCATCTGGTACTTCCATTCTATAGCCGAGTAGTCGGACCAGTTTTCCTAGTTTAGCCAAGGATACTGGTAATAATATAGTTGGCATGTGTGTCGTGCGACTTGGTCTTATGTCCAATGTCTCTAGTGACTGTAGCTCGCCAATACTCTCGGGTAGCTCTTTGATTTTCAAACCACGTAGTCGCAGAAACCTCAAGAGACGCAACTTGCCAAGATCAAGATCATTGAGATGATTTCTATCTAGACCAGAGCAGTCGTCTACCTGCAACACACGCAGGACACCAAAGCTCGACAGGGGCGGTATCGACTTCACCATGCCAAAGACATCAAGCGACCTTACTTTGGATAGCTGCTCTCTGCTGCTTGCTTTTGATGATGAGGCTGCACAGGATTTGATGCCATTATCATTAAGTGATAGCCTACGAATCTTCCTTTTCTGCATGGCAGATGTAAGTGCACTTGCTTGTTGGCCATCTTCTGACAAGAGTGTTGTAACAAAACCTTCTTCAGCTGACAACCGATTTATTAGTTCAAGCACCATGTCATGCACTTGGAAATAATATACCTGACCATCTCGTTCAGAAAGGGCAAAACTTTGTATCGGCTGGAACAAACTTCGATTGATGAGATCGTTGAAGCAGCTCTCTGCTATCTCCTGCAAGCTTTTCCCTGCTGTCTTCTCCTCCTGTTTAATGAAACCTTCTGCTATCCAGCTCCAGACTACAACATCCTTTCTAATCAAATGGTCCTCGGGATATTTGCTTAGAGACAGCAAACAAGTCTTCAAATGAAAAGGCAGATCATTGTAGCTCAGACTTAATATCTTCCTCATCTTGTCCACATCAAGGCTATCTCCAGCTAGTCCAGAACCGAAAGACTTATTCACCTCCTCCCATTCCTCTAAACACCTCGGTTTACTAGCTAGTAAACTTGCTGTAGTAATAATGGCTAATGGTACACCACCACATTTCTTTAAGATTTTTCCTGTGACTTCTCTCAAACTAGGAGGACATCCATCATCAGTGTCAAAAAATTCTCTTGGTGAGCAACTCCCTGGAGTCATCATCAGAAAGAGGTTTCAGTTCATAGACACCGCCGCCAACATGTTCTCGCAACACTCTTATTGCGAAAGTGGTTATGATTATCTTGCTTCCAGGATGACCATCTTGGAAAGCAAGTTTGATAGTATCCCATGCTGATTCTTTCCACAAATCATCAATCACAAACAAACACCTGGTAATAAAGTAAAAATGCACAGGTGTGTTAGTAAAACCCAAGATAGAACTATATATGCAGAAATCCAGCTGAAAAATGTAGAAATATAGAAATCGGCATGTTGGGTATTGTAAACGGTGTGATCAAATTAGTAGCAAGGTGACTTCAAGTTGCACGGATAATCACCTCTGAGAAAAGTAAATGATTTATGTCAATCATGCAAGTTTCATTAACATAGCTAATCTAGACTACAAACCACAGCTATCCCATATGAGAATATTATTTCTTTTTTAAACAATGGCAGGAGCTCTGCCTTTTGATTAAGACGAATGCATTTTTATACAAGAAATGGTAACAAAAAGGTGCCAACACTAGGAACCCGAAGGTTAACCCACCCAAGCGACACAACAGAGTACACAACAACCCTAGGTCATAGTTGCCAAGCATGGTTGCATAGTGACCAACATCTCTAACTCCCCAAGGCCAACCCTCTGAAGAAGGGAGGTTCGCCTCGCGTCATCGTTGCCAAGCCACATCCCCTGATGCGGCAGCTCCGACTTCAAGCAACAAGCCCCACCTTACGTCGACCGGGTGCTAGGAAGCGAAGTCTATCTACCGAAGGTGGCATCGTCGCTGAGAAGAATTTTGAAGTGACGCCTTCAAGAAGGAAATGACGCTAATTGCGTCGCGTCGCTCGTCCAAGGTATGGACTAGGTTTGGGCACCGCCTCCTAAAATCATTTATGTAGTAGTCTTCACCCGTAGAAGACACGAGGGAAGGAGAGAAAGGGGAGAGAAGCGCCGCCGCCTCCACCTTGCGCCGGATGGGCTCCGCATATGCCGCAACCCCCGCTGAGTGCCCCTCGCCAAGCCCCCACGCGTGGTTCGCGTGAGGAGGACGTGCCCCCGCCAGTCCACCACATTCCACGCCACCGACGCTGCCGAAAGCCAAAGTGAGCCCCGCGCCGCCATCCCCGCAGGCCACACGGCCCTGTTGGGGCCCACTCCAGCGGTGGCACGACAGGGGAAGTGGAGGAAGAGATGGGCGGAGCGATGGGTTTGGCCGCCACCGAGTCGTACCCGCATGGGGAGCGACTCGGGGGCACAGAGAGAGAGTTCGTCCTGCCTTGTGAATATTATTTCTTTTACTCCGACAGTTCCCTGAATCAAATTTGACCATTTAATTCCATTGATTGATGGTCAGGTAACGTAGTATAGTCCACAAAATAATTCGGTTGCTGGTCTTTTGGTCGCCAAAACCACACTTTCAGTCCTACTACTAAGTTTACATGCACAATGGTAATTTTATTGGATTTAGGCAGTGTCTGCAAGTGTGTGGTTATTGGAAAGCGTTCCACAAAGTAAGCAGTAGAACAACAACAGCTTTTAGTCCCAAGCATTGGGGTCGGCCACATAATAATCATTGCTCGTGCTTCTATGTGTTTGTGTGATAATTTATAGAATCTAAACTTCAATTACAGAATCTAAGCTTACAACCATATATAGTCTAACGAAAGCACTTGAAACTTGAAAGGACCAATTACTACATGCTTTATCACTCACTCAGATAGGAAATGAGTATTTGACGAACAATAATGATGAATAGTAGGTAATATTAAAATTGTACCTTCTATCCTTGAGGAGCTCTATAACTCTGTCGATGAGTTGCTTCATTTCCCATGGTTCATCTTTGTGGACACACTTGTTATCGTTAAGTTGAAGAAGGATGTTTTTGAAAATCATTATTATATCAGGGATTAAGGGAAACCGAGACAAAAACATGGCAATCAAATTTTGCTTTAAGATCTTGAAGTAATGAATTGGCAAGAGTAGTCTTCCCAGTCCTCCAAATCCAACAATAGAAATTATGTTTGATTTCTGTTTCAATGATGATGATGATGATGATGATGAGCAAACCTGTTCCAAGAGTCTCTTAGCTAGCTCCTTCTTTGGCTGGCCAATGCCAACCAGCTCTGTTGCCTTTCTGTACATACTTTCTAGGCGAGGATCAACAGACACCGCAGCTTGCACCGTGGCAGCAATACAGTCAACCTTGTACCGTTTACGACGCTCATTGACCATCTTGACCTGATCCATGATGTCTTTGAGAACATTGTGGATCTTATGGTTAGTCTTGGCCCACTTGTACAAATCTGTGGCCCTACCAATGAGCCCCTTGAGGTTGAATGGCCTGGTATGCTCATGCCCCTTGTCGTGCAACATGAAGGTGTCGACTTCATCTTCTATGTCATAGGATAGCTCCCTCACATCGATGGCCCAGATCTTGACCTGCTCATCAAGCTGGTCCAGAGGCACCCCTGCCACCTTGCAGAGGGCAGCACTCATGCTCGTCAGCTCTTCCTCGAGTTCCTTGATCTCTCCCTTGACACCCTTCTGCAGCTTGTATTCTCCCACCACCAGCTCCGCAAGCTTGGGCAGAAGAGTGTTCATTGCTCCTGTGGCAAGATCCATCTCGGCCTAGCTTCTTTTGGTGTCAAAAACTTGCTTGTGTATACAAATTTGTATCGCTGCACACCTGAATCATCGTTAATTTACGTACAGGCGACTGAATACCTGTATGCATAAAATAAAGTAGAAAACCATGCAGAAGATAAAAATTAGAGGTGATCAAGCTTTGGATTCCAGCATATCAAACCAAAACTAGATCGATTATTCAACGCAGACAAGCTAGCTAGCTAGTGCGCATTTACCGATCTTGTTTAAGTCCACCCAAGATTTCTCCCAAAGAAAACCGTCCAAGATTCTGCAACGAGAATGAAACATTGAGAAATAATCCAAAGGAAGAAAGGCAAGGAAACTCGTGCAGTTTTGGAGGAAATATGCAACCAGAAAACAAATAAAAGCTACCCCGTGAGGTATTCATGTAAGTCTGTGTGACCCTTCTACTGAATATCCTCGACGCCATCCAGTAGAGCCTTCTCTCGCCACATCGCAGCTGAGAGACAAGCCAAGTTTCCTTCTCCCCCAGGAGGCCAGGAGAGTGCAGCTAAGGCTGTTCCCCTGCTGCGATAGTAATGATTGATTAGGGAATAGTGCATCTTTTTGTGGATGCCAACTTCACAACATAATAGAGCGCACTCTCTCTAACCAAAGTGATTTTCGTATCCACAAAAAAATACTAGTATAACTCAAAGCATCAGCTTTAATATGTGGTGCGGCAACTTTTTTATGTTGCGGAACACCTCAGAGCTTATTATCTCTAGCTTTAACACGGACAGGATTCCAAGGTAGGCACCTAAAGGTAAAAGCCAGGCATGTTTGTACCGCTCATCAACCAATGCCACTACATAGGTTAGCAGTATTTTTAGAGAACAGAGGGATAATTGAACTTCGTGTGATGTCTTGGTATAGGAATTAGAGCTGATTGATGTGTGTCCCGTGACCATGATTCCTTACTATATTGCTCCAAAAAACATTGATTTTTTTTAGGGCATCCCTTACATTCAAGACATTTGTTATATGTGGGTGATCTTTGGGACTGCCCCACTCCATATTTTTCTTCACTCAAGAAACTATGGTAGAACAGCTCCGCTATGGAGTTTGATCAGTGAAAATAGGTGTCGGGGTTAGACGTTAAGTCCAACTCAAAAAATTTCAAGTTTTTTTATGGGAGTGGTCTATCGCACCCTTGTACTTTTGCATGTATCATGTTCCGTTTTGGATACATATAACTAAAGCATAAATGTATGTAGTGATATACACAAAAGATGGAGTATTCATACAATGCAGGTGGGGAAGACATTAGGCATTGGCTGTTGCATAGTTAAATTGTGGTCGGCAGGCCCGGCCTCCATTCACCTTCCTTGTGGAAAAAAAAAAAGCAGGATAGGAACGGTTTATCGTCCCACGGTATCATTGGTAGTGATGTCAGTCCAACGAGCACTCGGCATTGGATGCCACTGGACAATGGTCTAAAGCTGAAATGGATGACCATCCACCACTAACATTTGCAGATGACTAAGCACTCTAAGCAAACGAGCATTTTACAATATCCATGATTATTCACTTTCCGTTTCTAAAAATATAGGATGCTTTTCTACTACCACATACGCGAGTTAAAACCATGAAAGCCAAAGGCGATATTTTTTCCCTTACCTTGAAGATGCAGGAAGAATGTCCGCCGGTATGGATGGTCCAGACATCAACCCACAGTATGGATGGTTCCCCTGCCAGAGGCGGCAAGGAGACTCCCCTGGGGCGGCGGCGGCAGACGCGTCGTGCGGCATGTGGGCAGTGGGGGAAGGGGGAACAGATGGGCCCGGATGTGCCGGAGTGCAGACTGCAGAGGAGACGCAGCGTACAGGCTCAGACTCCAGGGCCATTATCCGACCATGGGACGTTGAAAGCTATTCCACACATCAGGTTGGACCTTACGTACAGGCTCAGATGAGAGCCCCGGGAGCTTCACCAGAGGAGCGGCAAGGGGAGCAGAATGGGAACGGGATGTCACAACTCACCAGACATTGAAGAGAAGCTCCCAAGAGCAGGCAGGTCCCCATTCGCCGATCACCAGCCTAAGAACCGAAGGGAACATCGCCATGGAACACAGGCGCAAGACCTTCCGTGGTGACAGGGGCAATGAGTCGAACACCTTGCAGGCAGTGCCCCAGCCGAGCGAGGAAGACAGCCACCCTCACCGAGAAGAGTGGCCAGCGAGGCCATAGCGTCTTCGGCGAGTAAAGATGGTCAGCCAAAGCAATCACCAGGGGAGGGGGCAGGAGCAGTCCGACGAGGTCAGGGCCGCATGCGCGGGAAGGCGCAGAAGGAGCAACCGACAGCAACAGCTTCAATCGAACCCCCATTGAGGCAGCCATGACGGAGATCACCGAAGGCGAACTGGTAGGTGCTCGTCGCCGGCGAAGGAAGCGGAGATGGAGCCTGGGCACCCGCGCGTAGAGCTTGGCCGTGGGGGCTTTGGCATCGTTTATTCGTTTACAAAAGGGAGCTGCACAAGCACGACGGAACCATGGCGGTCAGCAACAAGGCTACGTTTAAATGGATCATTATGCCAGTTTTTATTAAGAATAACAAAAATACTCCCTCTGGGATGGTATTAGAAGTCGTTTAGGAAAGCGACACGGTCTCCAAAACACAACTTTGACCTCTTATTATTATAAAAATATTTATGGAGATGTGATATATATATATTTTTATCAATGTATTTTTTAAGACAAATCTACTCATATAATTTTTACATTTAAAAACTCAACAACTTAAAAGTTATTGATGATTTATATTCCCGATGTTTGACCCAAACCTTGTCCAAAACGACTTCTAATACCATCCCGGAGGGAGTATATATTTATGAAGCTTTACCGATCAGTACAGAAAAAAGCTTGAGGGTCATCTCAGGACTCATGAACTAGATACACTCATGCATCCATCCCAGGGTAAACTTGAGAAATTTTACCGTGCTCGGTGCTTTCAAGCACAAGAACAAAGCTCAATACAATTTATTAACTTGTAATATTACTATACTCTCTTGCCCTCAAGCAGTCAACTCAAGGTACCTCAAAAGTCAAGACGCATAGCCATATATTGTTGGGGATTTGAATCGAATAACTCCATACAGTATAGTGTGTCCATAAATTAAGTCCTAAATAGGTCACGGTGGTAATCCATACTCAAATACAACAGGCACAATATGGATGAAAGTTTTTTTTTTTTTTTTTTGGACAACACTAGTACTAAATTTTCTGAAATAAATTTCATACAACAAACCCAACATGGATGAAAGTATTTTTTTGAAACAAATACTGGTACTGAATTTATTGGAACAAATTGCAAGGAAAAAGCTTGTAACCCCATGACCAAGGAATCTGACTAGTTGTATATTACTTGATGCTGCTTCTCTCCTACAAAAGAAACAACAATAATGAGAATGAAGTCTTAAGGGACGACAAATGCAATAGTTCCAAACTTCCATTATGTTAAACAGTTGCATACAACATTGTACACATCTTGTAGGCTTACTCCTAGATAATAAATTAACAGTGACAAAACAATGGTAACACATTGAAAAAAAATTGCTGTCTTGTTTTCTTAGTTGCCAGTTTGCCACAATTGTTGTCTTGTTTTCAATCAGGAGATCAATTTTTTTCCTAATAGCATGCATGCATACATGTGACAGTAAACACCCTAAAAATATCGCGGTTAGATCCCATGTGTACCAGCCAACCGGCTACTAGGGTTATTTAAAATCTTAGCCATGTACTAAAAACAGGCCCCTAGTTGTGTTCCTAATGGTGTTGGTTTGGCTAAGAGGTGACTGTAGTCAATAGTATTCCATTAATTGGACTATGAGGCCTTCAGGGCCGACTCCATGCCCATGCTCCTGGTTTCAATTCTTAACACGATATCTCGAATTTGAGAGCGGTCAATTTCCTTACAGTATCAAAATTGATCTGGCACACATACTAGTTAGAATCATTTGTATTGTATTTGAAATGGAATACAGAATCATCTATTTCATAACATGGCAAAAACGTTTGTCATCAGCACAAAAAGATATACTCGTGCAGTAATAGAGCAAAGGTAAACATGAACCAAATGTTGCATTTGCATTACGGATATGTTAGCTACCTCCATCCAGGAAGAAAAAAAAAAATGCACACTAGTCAAACTGATCAAATTTATAAAAATGTAGTGTCAAAAATTCTGACACACAAAACCGTTATAGCATCAAAATATATTCTATGAAAACTAGTGATAAATATTTCATATCATAAATATTGTCACTTCTATTTATAAATTTGATCAAACTCAAGATGGTTTGACTTAGCACTGTTTTAGAATTGCATTCCTTCGCAGGCAGAGGGAGTAGATATATAAAATTTTCTTAATGTAGAGGAGTCAGGTCATACCTCATCAAATAATAAAGGAGTCTATTATTAGGACAAATCGAGCGAGGGGTGGTTGGGATGATCATTAACTGCCTTCCTAATAGCACTCTCTGCTTCTGGGCAATACTGGATTAACTTAATTACAACATGACAGAGAGAAGGAGGTTCTCGAAGCCATAATCAAAGTTATTGGTCTTAAAATGCTTATTGGTTGCTATAGCGCAAAATCGAAGGTGAAGTTTTTGAAGCTTCTGCATAGCCCCTTGCTGAAACTTAAGGAACAACTTAACACTCCGAAGCTCAAGATATGTTAGGCACAGGAATCCTGATGCACTGCTGAGTTTTTCCTGCTCATACTGTGGATCCATTGAACTTATTACGAGAAAACGAAGAGATGGTAACTCAGCAAGCTGCTCAAGGTGCTCAGGAAGGACCTGCACGTCACGGAGTCCGAGGTGTAAGACGGTGAGATAGGGCAGTTGTGCCTTGTTCCATTTTGGGAATGCCTTCCTAAAGTAGCCACCAGGCATAGTGAATGTTTGCAGACCAGAAGGAAGCTGTGCCATCAAATCCTCAGGATAGGTATGACATCGGACTTTCAGGCTGAATACATGTAAATTAGGGTGCAAATGTAGGCACTTGACAATCAATTCATTCGCGTTGGGGGGCATATCCCCTTCAGCGGAAAGTCGAAGTACCTTTAGTTCTGTCTCTCAGTCACTGCATGGAAGCTTAAGGTAACCATCTCTTGTAGAGCTTTCATATTCTCCAAACTCAAACCATCTGCCAATTTTACCTTTGAAGCATATAACCGGACCAGTTTACCTAGTTTACAGAAAGACACTGGCAACAATATCACTGACAAGGCATTTCTTATGTCCAATGTCTCCAGGGACTCCAACTCGCCAATATTCTCGGGTAGCTCTGTGATTGTCAAGCCATGTAGTCATAGGAATCTCAGAAGACGCAACTTACCAAGATCATTGAGATGATTATAATCCAGACCAGAGCTGTCATGTACCTGCAACACGCGCAGGATACGAAAGCACGACAGTGGCGTATCGACGCGACCTTGCCAAAGATATCAAGTGACCTCACTTTGGATAGCTGCTCTTTGCTTTCTTCGGCCACATAGGATTCTATGATGTTGTTATTAAGTGATAGCCTGCGGATCTTCCTCTTCTGCATGGCAGATTTAGGGTGTGTTTGGTTGGGCTTTTGGCTGTGGCTTTTTGCCCCCAAAAGCCAAAAGCCCAACCAAAGGGGTAGCTGTCATCAAAAAGCCGAGCCAAAAGCAGCTTTTGGTATAGTGTAAATTTCATCAAAACCAAAAGCACCTCACACCCTTTTTGGCTGCTTTTGGGTTCAATATTTACCCACATGCCACTGGGTTATGATGGAAATAACGTTTCGATGGCCTTTCTTTTCTCCCGTCACCCCTTCCCGTCCCGGCCCACCTGCAGCGCCGCCGCCGCTACCCACCTACAGCTCCGCCCACCACCACCACGAGGCCGGAATCCTCGCCGGAGCGCCGCCGCCCCACCCCGAGGCCGGACTCACACGGAGGAGGTCGCCCCATGGAAGTTGCCCCGACGGATCCCGGCTTCCGGGGAGGAGGCCGTGCCTCTGCTCCACCATCGGCTTGGTCCCATGGCCGGGCGGGGCAAGAGCCGGCGGACCACGAGCTCCGCCGGCTGATCCCGTGCGGGCGGGATCCGCCCGCGAGCCAAGATAGGCCAAGCGTGCGGCCCTGTCCTCGTGATGGAGCAGCTCTGCATTACCAATTTGTTTTTCGTGAATCGTGATGGAGTAGCTTACTTGTGCCTCTTTCCTAAATTCAATTTTGCATGTAAAAATCTTAATCGGTCTTTTCTAAAATTGCTATTTGTAGTGAATCAATCAATAACAAAGCCTTTTGAAAATTAACAAAAACTATGAAATCACTTTTACCTAATTTAAATAGTTATTTTCATTTGCATTAACGAAGAAATTAGTTTGTTACAAACAATTTCTTCAGTCATACTAGGGCATTACATGCATTTCTCATATAGACTACGGTTTGACAGCACCTCTAACCAAACGGCCTTACGCTTTTGCCACGGTACTTTCTCACCACCGCTTTTCCACAGCCCACACCCACGGCAGCTTTTTTCAAAAGCCACAGCTCAACCAAACACACCCTTACCCTCGCCGGTCGCCGGGCGGGGAATCCAGCGGAAAGTGACGCCGGCACGTGCACTTTGCACCGCCCACCGCCCACAGGGGCCGGCCGGGGCTGAAGCCTGAGGGGCCGGCTATTCTGCTTCAGCACCCGGTTTGCATTGGTCGATCGATGCACCCAGCGCACATACAGTAAGCATGAGTTTATTTTTTTTTTATACATGTTTGTTTTCATCGATCCGTAGTGGGTTTGTTGTTTGGTTATATGACGATGGCACGAGAACACGTAACACGTTACGTGTAATTCACATGCTGTTTCTGTTCCTGTGCTCTGATCCAGCCGAAGTTGGGTGGCGGTTGGGACCCAAGTCCGTTGATGGCCGCCGATGTAGAGACAGGTACGACTTTTGACCCTGGAAAACTCGGTGCAAATCCGATGGACGCCTCGGCATTCGTTTCGTATGCATTGTTCCTTCATGCTAGGCCGCCACCTTATAAATAAACTAATAAAAGAAGCTTCTTCACAGCTAGTAAAGCCTGCTTCGTTCCAATAAAAAGCACAGTTTTGCCTGCAGCTGTTGTTTGAGGATGGCGCTGGCAACTGTTTGGCCACATTGCCCCTCACATCCCTTGGTCCCGGCCCGGGGCCTGGGAAATCAATCATTTCCGCCGGTGCGAGCCTATGGATTATACATTTTTAGGCAGGCCGTGTATTACGCCAAGCTTATCGACATTTCATAATCGACATTTCTCATATAGACTACAGTTTGACAGCACCTCTAACCAAACGGCCTTACGCTTTTTGCCACAGCTGCTTTCTCACAGCTGTTTTTCCACAGCCCACAGCAGCTTTTTCAAAAGCCACAGCTCAACCAAACACACCCTTAAGTGTACTTGCTTCTTGGCCATCTTCTGATAATACTGTTGTAACAAAACCTTCTTCAGCTGACAACTGATTTATTAGCTCAAGCAGCATGTCATGTACTTGGCAAGCAGGAACCTCAACATCTATTTCGATAAGGCGATTCACATTAGTATCACGATACAATGGCAATTTACGCACTGGCTGGATCAAGCTTCGATTGATGAGCTCGCTGAAGTAGTTTTCTCCTATCTCCTGCAATGTTGCCCCTGCAGGTTGTGTCTCCTCTGTAATGAAGCCTTTTGCTATCCAACTCCATATCAAAACATCCTTTTCAATCACCTGATCCTCAGGGTATTTGCTCAGAGACAACAAGCAAGTCTTCAAGTGAAAGGGTAGATCATAGTAACTGAGGCTTAATATCTTCCTCATCTTGTCCACATCAAGACTGTTTCCAAGTCCAGAACCGATAGACTTATTCACCTTCTCCCATTCCACTGAACACATGGGTTTGTTAGCTAGTAAACTTGCTATGGTAATTATGGCTAATGGTACACCTGCACATTTCTTTAAGATTTTTCCAGTGACTTCTCTCAAACTAGGAGGACACCCCAGATCAGTGTCATTATCAAATATTCTCTTGTTGAGCAACTTCCTTGAGTCATCATCAGAAAGTGGTTTCAGTTCGTAAACACCACCACCAACATATTCTGCAACAGTCTTATTGCGAGTGGTAATGATTATCCTGCTTCGGGATGACCATCATGGAAAGCAAGTTTGATAGTATCCCAAGCTGATTCTTTCCATAAGTCATCAATCACACACAAACACCTGGTATAAAGTAAATATGCACGGGTGTGTTAGTAAACCCAAGACACAACTATATATGCGGAAGTCCAGCTGAAAAAATGTAGAAATAAGAAATATGGCACGTTGGGTATTGTAGAAGGTAATTTTATTGGATTTAGGCTGGGTCTGCAAGTGTGATGATTTATAAGTAGTATAACAACGACAAACCTTTTAGTCCCAAGCATCGGGGTTGGCCACAAAATAATCACTACTCATGCTTCTATGTGTATCTGTGATGATTTGTAGAATCTAAATTTCTGTTACAGAATCTAAGCTTACAACCGTAGTCTAAGGAAAGTGCTTGAAACATGAAAGCACCAGTTCCTGCTTGCTTTATCACTCACTTAGAAAAAGAAAAAGAAATATTTACTGAACGATGATCGACAGTAGGTATAATTAAAATTGTACCTTCTATCCTTGAGGAGCTCTATAATTCTGTCGATGAGCTGCTTCATCTCCCATGGTTCATCTTTGCCGACACACTTATTATCATTAAGTTGAAGGAGGATGTTCTTGAAAATCACCATTATATCAGGATTAAGGGAGACTGAGACAAAAGCATGGCAATCAAATTTTGCTTTAAGATCTTGAAGCAACAAATTGGCAAGAGTAGTCTTCCCCAATCCTCCAAATCCAGCAATGGAAATTATATTTGATTGCTGCCTCGATGATGAGCAGTCATGCTCTAAGAGTCTCTTAGCTAGCTCATTCTTTGGCCGTCCAATGCCAACCAGCTCTGCTGCCCTTCTGTACATACCTTCTAGGCGAGGATCAACAGGCACCATAGCTGGCCTCGCACCAATGTTGTCAACCTTGTACCTGTCACGACGCCTCGGCGACCATCTTGACCTGGTCCATGATGTCTTTGACAACATTATGGATCTTATGGTTAGTCTTGGCCTTCTTATACAGATCGGTGGCCTTTCCAATGAGCCCCTTGAGGCTTAATGGCTTGGTATGGTCATCCTTCGTGCCCTGCAACATGAAGGAGTTTCCAACGAGCCCCTTGAGGCTGAATGGCTTGGTATGGTCATCCTTCTTGCCCCGCAACATGATGGTGTCGACTTCATCTTCTATGTCATAGGATAGCTCCCTCACATCGCCGGCCCAGGATCTTGACCTGATCATCAAGCTGATCCAGTGGCACCTCTGCCACCTTGCGGAGGGCTGCGGCCATGCTCGTCAGCTCTTCCTCAAGTACCTTAATCTCTCGCTTGACACCCTTCTGCAGCTTATATTCACCAACCACCAGCTCTGCAAGCTTGGGGATGAGGGTGTTCATAGCCCCCATGGCGATGTCCATCTTGGACGACTACCTTCTTTAGGGGACAGCAGTTTGCTGTGGGTAGGAGTATTTTTTTCTTTTTCAATTGGGAAGTGTTGGGTTGTGGTGGTCTGCAGTCTGCACAGGAAGAAAAATATGCGCGTGAATAATAAGCCATTGTAGTAATCAACCACACAAGGACAACTGAAAGGATCGTTGACCATCAATTTATCCTAGCAAATTCATGGAACATCTGAGTACAGAAAGTAGATCTCCACTCAAAATAATGCTAGAGCCTAGAGGTGAGTAAAGATTAGTCAGATTTTTCATTTAGCATTCCAAATTATCAAGGGAAACAAAATATAGATCTAAACAAACAGACTGTAAGGAGCAAGAGCGAAATCAAGTTCTCACCTAATGGATCCTAGCATGTACCATGAGCAGAACGAACCCGGCCGGTGGTGACTGTCACACAGGTAGCTGCCGGTTACTCATCTAGGATGCATATGTCAATCCAAAACTAGATAGAGTTAAAAGGATCGTGGTGCGGTGTCACCTGATAACCGATCCAAACAAGTTTGTTAGTTGATGGAGGGGCTCACATCACTGCAGGCAGCGTATACGCTGCATCCGGCGATCTCGACTCGATGTTGCAGTTTAATACCATCAACTCGCCATCAACAGGGAGAAGAGAAGCTGACAGACGAGGAAAATCAAAATAATAGCACAGCATGCAGGTAAGTGAAGACGGGGGGAAAGGAAACTGATGAACACACTCCACCAAGGGACGTGTCTGCAAGCTAATATCACATGGTGGGGGCATGGTGCCACATGCCTACATGGCTTATTATTAGATGGATCTGATTCCAAAATATTCCGGCAAATAGTTTACCGGCATATTGTTAGAGATGGACTGCAAGGGCTAACTAAGCACTTTCCTTTGATGCTATATATGTCACTAGTATAGTTCTGCGTGTTAACATGCATGTTTTGGCATGTCAAAAGTGCTGACGACCAAAAAATGGGAACCAGCATGTGAAGTTAGAAGCTGTATATGCTCTGCAGTTTCGTCGGGTACCGATCCGATCCAACAGGTCACTGTTAGCTGGCAAATCATAATTCAGTTGCCCTTTCCGCAACAGCCGCACCATCCATGGTCAACTTCCCTGAGCCCGGGTTGTTTAATGACTAAACAACATATTAGCTATAGGCCTATAATCTCGTTGCTCTAACATAAGAATCTAAGAACCTTTAGCTGTCTATAAGTTCACCAATCTTTGCCAGAGTCAGCCCATTCGCAGTTCCAACCTTTCAGTGAATCTTCCTCTTCTACACAGCAGATGCAAGTGTACTTGCTTGTTGGCCATCTTCTGATAATAACATATTGTAACCAAATATTCTCAAGCACCATGTAATGCATGTTGGACATCAATCGTCTGCCTCCCTAACAGCATGCTCAGCGCGCTCCCTGCCGCGCTGGCCGTGAATGTGCCACGCCGAGCAAGTCCAGGTCGTGCTCACATCTGTTGTGGCTTGCACTGTTGCTTAAGCAAAGTCAACTATATATGAGCTGTCTTTGATTAACAAGTTAGCTTAGTTGGTGCTGCCGTACTGCCTTATGCATAAGAAATTGCTTAAACTAGTACAAGTGTGACCTGCACAAAGGTGATGCAGAATGAATGCCATAAATCACCATGGGGAATGATCCAACGACACATATGCGAATAATAATACTGTCATTTCCTGCAAAAGTGACCGGAGCAAAAACAGCCCAACTCATTCTTTAAGGGCATAGCAACAAACACCTTGAAGACATAGGATAAGCAGAGGAATGAAACAGCAGCCAGCCAGGGTTCTCACCGAGCACACGAAGAAGGACAGAATCCAGATGCGGGAGGAAACGACACCCAACGCTGTGGGAGATCTCGATCTCGATCTCGCCGGAGAAGCTGTGGAGATGGATGGTGGTAGTGTAGTGCATACTGGGCCAGAACACGTGCTGAGAAACCTGACGGCCAGGCCAACGTGGACAACGGTAGAGCACGCCGACGGCAGGGAATGGTGTCCGTGGAAGCGGCCAGCGACGGCGGCACGGCCGGAAGGCGCAAGAACGGCTGCACGCGGCACTAGATCAGCGGTGACGGCGGCTGAGCGGAGAGCGGACGGGGAAGGGGAGAGAAAGTACAAACAAACAGGACCCACGCGACAACAGAGTCACGCGGAGGAGAAAGAGACTGCCTGTTAGCACTGCCTCGGTTCCTATCAGCGATAACTCAAGTGAAGCAGAAGTAGAGAAGGAGGAGGCCGGCCCGTCCAGGCCAAGGAGGAAGCCCAAGCCCAACTCCAGGGTGTCCGGTCCCGATTGGGTTGTGTAGACTCATATATATTCTATCGTTCCGAGAGAAAAGAGGCGAGAAAATTGATGTAAACATTTACAATTTAAATTCAGCAATCTTTCATCGCTACTTTCCCTTCTCCCAGCCTACCCCGTTCCTCCTCCTCTCCTCTTCTGCTAACATTTGGTATCAGCCTTCTTCTCGATCCAGCGTGATGGACGCCGCCGTCGCGGTTCGGTCCGCCGTCGCGTAGCGATGGATCCGCAGCTCCAGCTCATCCTCGACACGGTGAACTCTCGCTTCAACGAGCTCAACTTCGCAGATCATCGAGCAAGGGCGCGTGGCGGTGGAGCGCGCAGCCATGGTCGATTCGGCGCCTCGTCGGGCTGGGCGCCTCATGCCGCTGCAGCTACTGCTCATGCGGCCACCATCTCCACCATGGAGCAAGCCCGCGTGGCCGCCGAGGACGCGCTCTCCGTCGCATCGCCCGATCCGGAGTCAGCGCTGCGGATCCTCAGGGTGGGAGCGATCGATCGCCGCTGGGTGATCCTCGAGTCGTCGTACACCGACCGCGACGCCGAGTTCAACGGCCGCATCTCCGACCCGCGAGTCCCTCCGCCGCTCACATCGCCGGCGAACGTGGCGCGGGTGCGGGACCTGAGGTGCTCGTCAACGGTCTCTCGGCGTGGAGCCACACCGCGAGGGCGGCATCAACGATCTACGGTCGGTTGTTCGTCACTTGGAGACCACCCGCGCCCCGAGGTGTTCGACGAATGCCACGGCGCCGACTCAATTGCGACCCGACCCGAGCGACCGGCGCTCATCTGCGGTACACCGCCAACCAGCCCGTTGTTGGGCACCGCGTCGGACCGGGCTGTGGCGACCTGGGTCCATTCACCAGTTCGGGTACGTCGTCCACCTTACCTCCTCCATTTGTTGTTCCCCGATCGTTTGCCATGGAGTCACATCGCCCACCGCCCCAACTCCACCCAAATCCTCCATACCCAAATCCCCCATACCGCCCTCCGGATCCTATTCGATCTACACCTATCCTTCCACCCACTTACCCACCACCACGTCCCCCCGATCACTTCGATCACCAATCCGACCGCCTACCGAAAAGTCCCATTTCCCAAGTTTGATGGAGATAACCCACGCCGTTGGCGTTCGTTGTGAAAAGTATTTCAACATGTATGGCGTCCCTCGGTCCCCACCGGATTAGCCTCGTTGAGCATTATGTAGAGGGTCCACCCCTAGCGATGTGGTACCATCCAGTATCATCGCCAAGTACCTTCCGCAACTTGGGAATCATTTTGTCACCTGCTTCATGATCGATTTGACCGTGATCAGCATGAGTCTCTTCTCCGTCAAATGTTCAATGTCCGCCAAACCACCACTTTGTTCTTTGCATATGTTACAGCCTTCTCTCAATTAGTGGATCAGGTGACCACTTATTCTCCTACTTCGATCCATTGTTCTATGTGACTCGTTTCATTGATGGCTTACGTTCTGACATTCGAGCATCTGTTGCCATGCATCACCCTACCACATTGGATACCGCTTGCCGTCTTGCGCTCTTGCAGGAGGAGATGGCGGGATCGTTGGCCAAAGCGCGGCCCGATCGGTGATTGGCATTCTTCTCGGCACCAGGCGTCTTCTTCCAAGCCGGCCTCGGCCGTGGCACTCTCTACCGACAAGACTCCATCTACGCCTGTCCCTGGTACCACTCAACCACAACCTGATTCAGCACTTAAAGCACTGAAGGCGTTCCGTCGTGCACAGGGGCTCTGTTTCAGGTGTGCTGGTAAATGGACCCGAGAGCACCGCTGTCCTCCAGAAGTGCTCCTTGCAGTCCAACACATCTGGCCTGAAGAGGATGATGATGAAGAAGCAATTCCAGTTGAATCTCAGTCGGCACCCAATGAGCAAGTTCTGCTGGCCATCTCTCGGGCTGCCAATTCTGCTGCCCCCACTCGTTCTGTGCAGTTCGAAGGTGTCATTGGTGACCTGACAATCAGTGTTCTTCTTGACTCTGGCAGTTCCACTTCTTTTATCAGTCAATCCCTCGCTAACAAGCTCTCCGGGTTGTCACTAGCGCAGCGCCCATCTAAAGTTCAGGTTGCCGGCGGAGGTATTCTGGTCAGCCCAGGTGTGCTGTTGCAAGTGCAGTTGTCTATCTCTGGTTACGAGTTTCAGACTGATTTGAGGGTCTTGCAGCTACAGTCCTTTGATATTATCCTGGGCATGGATTGGCTCGAAGCTCACAGTCCAATGCAAGTCCACTGGGTACAGAAGTGGTTGGCTGTGCCTTACAAGGGCGCCATTACATTTGCAAGGGTTACATTCTCAAGCTCTGACGGGCTTTATTTGCGGCTTTGTTCGACTCGGGATGAGTCCTCTTTCTTTGACCGATCAGGCCCTTCCAAATGAGATCGGAGTCTGCCCCTATCATTCTCCGCTCCTGTTTCAGGAACCCACGTAAATGCCGCCATCTCGTGCGTGCGACCATCGGATTCCTCGATCCCAGGTGCACAACCGGTATTTACACGCCCTTACCGTTACCCTCCGGGCCTGAAGGACGAGATTGAGCGTCAGGTGGCTGTGATGCTGGAGCAGGGAATTATTCAGCCAAGCCGAAGCCCGTTTTCGTCCCCTGTTTTGCTTGTCAAGAAGAAAGATGGGTCATACCGCTTTTGTGTGGATTTCCCAACCGAATTCTATCACCGCCAAGTCCAAGTTTCCCGTTCCTGTGTTTGATCGGTTAATGGATGAGTTACATGGGGCCGATTGGTTCTCCAACCTTGACCTCGCGAGCCGGGTTCCATCAAATTTTGTTGCACAAAGGAGATGAGCCCAAGACGGCATTCCGCACACACCAAGGGCAATATGAATTCCGTGTCATGGCTTTCGGTCTCTCGGATGCACGGGTACATTTCGGTAGCGATGAACGCGTCACATTAGCCCCGGCCTCCGCAAGTTCGTCATTGTATTCTTCGACGACATTTTGGTTTATAGCAAGTCCTATGAAGAGCATCTTGAACACCGGCAAACTGTGTTTTGATGGTTGGCGGCCGGATCGCTGGAAAATTAAGCTCTCGAAATGCACATTTGGTCGGCGTTCGGTCTCTTACCTTGGTCACGTGATCAGCGAGCACGGTCTCTCTTGACCGGCCAAAGTTCAAGCTATTCGAAGCCGCCAACGCCGAAATCGGTTCGCGAGCTGCGTGGATTTCGGGTTTGGCGGGCTATTACCGCAAATTCATCAAGCATTTCGCCTCATTGCCCGCCCCTCGACCGAGCTGCTGAAGAAGGGGTTCTCTTCCATTGGACTCCAACTCAAGATCGGGCTTTTCGCACATTACAGGCCGCCTTAAGCTCGCTCCGTCCCTAGCACTTCGGATTTCTCGTCGCCGTTTCACATTGAAACCGACGCGCCGGGGTCGGGCGTTGGGGCCGTTTTGACTCAAAGACGGTCACCCTCTAGCCTTCCTCGGTCGACCCTTGAGTACTCGAAGTATGGGTCTCTCAACATATGAAAAAGAGTACCTTGCCATTGTTATGGCCATCGATCATTGGCGCCATTACCTGCTGCAGTCTGAGTTTGTGATACATACAGATCATCGTAGCTTGGTGCATCTCCATGAACAACGCCTGCATACCCCGTGGCAGCAGAAGGCATTCGCCAAGCTGCTGGGTTTACGCTACGAGGATTCATTACCGCAAAGGAGTTGATAATGGGGTTGCCGACGCCCCCTGTCCGGGCGTGACCACTCAGTTGAGGCATTTGCCATTTCATCACCTGTACATGACTGGCTTCTTGATTTGCAGCGCTGGTACACGGTTGATGAGGCCGCAAGTTCACTTTTGGCTAAATTGGCAATCAATTCACATCTTCCCCTTATTCATTGCGCAACGGGGTAATCTACTACAAAGACAAGATTTGGTTGGGTTCTAACTCAAATATTCAACAAACTGTTTTGACTGCATTGCACAACAGTCCAGTTGGTGGTCATTCGGGTTCTCCTGCTACTTTGCACAAGGTCCGGCAGCTGTTCTATTGGCCTGGTATGCGTGGTGATGTGCTGTCCTTTGTGCAGTCCTGTGCTATTTGTGCTCAAGCCAAGCCCGATCGTGCTAAGTATCCGGGATTACTCCAGCCATTGCCGGTGCCCAAAGGGGCGTTCCAAGTGCTCACGATGGATTTCGTTGAGGGATTGCCGTTGTCTGGCTCTGCTAATGCAGTCTTGGTAGTAGTGGACAAATTCTCCAAGTTCGCTCACTTTATTCCTATTAAGCATCCCTTTTCTGCTGAGACCATTGCTGAGAAGTTCTTTGATGAAGTATACCGTTTACATGGCCTTCCCTTGATGATTGTGTCCGGCAGGGGATCGTATATTCACCTGCACGTTCTGGTCTACGTTGTTCAGCTTGGCAGGCGTGCAAACCAGCAAGAGCTCCTCATATCATCCTCGGTCGGACGGGCAAACCCGAAAGAAGTCAACCAGTGTTTGGAAACTTTCTTGCGCTGCTTTGCCCATTCTTGCCCCAGAAATGGTCTAAGTGGATTACTGCTGCCGAAGTTTTGGTATAACTCTACATTCCATTCAGCGCTTGGACGCTCTCCATTTGAAGTGCTTTATGGATACCCACCAAGGCATCTGGGCCTGGACATCTCTTCGCAAATGAAGTGCCGTCTCGTTTCTTCTTGGCTCAGCGACCGGGGAGCTTGCTCATGATCTCATCGGACAACATCTACAGCGGGCATCTCATCGTATGAAACGCCAAGCCGATAAGCACCGCTCGAGAGGTCATTCGCTGTTGGTGACCGGGTGTTTCTCAAATTGCAGCCCTACATTCAGAGTTCACTGTCTCGGCGCTCTAATCGAAGTTGTCATTCGGGTTCTTTGGCCCATTTCAGATCTTGGAGCGTATTGGCAATGTGGCTTACCGGCTAGACCTTCCTCCGTCCTGCTTCCATCCATCCTGTGTTCCACGTTTCTCGTTGAAGAAATCTCCTGGTGCAAATGCAGCAACTTCTTCTCTGCCATCTGACCTCGTGGAATTACAGGTACCTGAAACCATTTTGCAGCGTCGCTGGTCCACTGGTGATGATCCTGTCGAGGAAGTTCTCATCAAATGGTCTCACATGCCGCCGGCGTTAGCTACCTGGGAACCTCTAGAGGTGGTCAAGCAGCAGTTTCAAGATCACCGGCATGGGGTCATGCCGTTCCTCAAGCAGAGGGGAATGTTAGCACTGCCTCGGTTCCTATCAGCGATAACTCAAGTGAAGCAGAAGTAGAGAAGGAGGAGGCCGCCCGCCCAGGCCAAGGAGGAAGCCCAAGCCCAACTCCAGGGTGTCCGGTCCCGATTGGGTTGTGTAGACTCATATATATTCTATCGTTCCGAGAGAAAGAGGCGAGAAAATTGATGTAAACATTTACAATTTAAATTCAGCAATCTTTCATCGCTACTTTCCCTTCTCCCAGCCTACCCCGTTCCTCCTCCTCTCCTCTTCTGCTAACACTGCCGGACGCCGTTTGGACCGGATACAAATTGTTCGTTTCTTCCATCCTTCATGTAGCTAACTCGGCAGCAGACGGGGCAGCCGTTCTTGTTTGAACAAGTTTATAAAAATGTAGCATCAAAAAATTTGATTAGTTTGGTTTGAACAAGTTTGAGTGAACTTGTTCAGGCTGACGACACAGCGTCACAAACCGCATCGATCGGTATACATACCATTATGACCATCATGGATAACCAAGAAATGCAGAGACAGAACGGAGACTAAAGCAGGGCAGAGATGATGAACGGGGCTTTTACGACATACATTATCGATGCCAGTTCTTATAACACATCTTCTAAACTTCAGACGCCTGAGCTCTCAGCTCAGAGCACTGGCTGGTGGATGCTGCTCTGCTGTTGGGTTCATGAAAGCAAGCAAAAACCAATAACCACTAGCCAATAATTGTCGCCTGAACTTTTGGAAATTAAAAAACACAGGTGCCATGTACAATAGCAGTTCCCTTATTAAAAACAAAAAATATATGGTAATAAAGCTACGCTCATTGCATCCACGCTGTTGTCAGGAATACGCAAAAAAAAAAAAAAAAAAAAAAACGCAACTCAAACCACATTATGGTAATCTAGGGGTATTGTTGGGGCTCTCAATTGAATAGCTCTACATGATGTGTCCATTAATTAAGTACAAAACAGGTCATAATGGTAATTCATACACTCAATAACAACAAACCCATGAATGAAATTATATTTTTAAACAAATACTAGTACTGAATTTATTGGGAACAAAATGGCATACAAACAAACCAACATGGATCAAAGTATTTTTCTGAAACAGGTACCGGTACTGAATTTATTGGAATAAATTTCATGGAAAAGCATGTAATCCCGCGTCACCAAGCAGAAACGTGACGACTAACAAATGACATGCTGCTGCTTCGATCTGTCCTACAAAAGAAACAACAGGTATAAGAATGAAGTCATATAGGGCGTTACAAATGTAATATTTTCGAACTTCCATAATGTTAAACGGATACGTAGATCATTGTGCATTGCATGTAACATGTTGCCGGGGGCATTTGCATGTACAATGGTCTTGTAGACTCTCTATCGTACACTAATATTTTTGTATAGACGTCAAAAGTGTTCTCTTGTAGACCGTTATGTTAAGCAATTACATACATATATATAATGGTCTTGTAGGCTTACTCCCAGATAATAGATTAACAGTGACTAAACAATTGTAACACAATGTGTTGTCTTGTTTTCTTAGTTGCCACAATTGTTGTCTTGTTTTGATTCAAACCAAAAGATCAAAATTTTTTTTCTAGCATGCATGCACACATGTGACTCACAGTAAACACCCTAATAATATAGCGATTAGTTCCTTGTTGTAGTACCGACCAACAGGCTAAGGGATTAAAAAGAGGCGCCTAGTTGTGTTCTGGTCTGGCTAAGGGATGACAGTTGTCATGAACCTTGGATCCATGGCGATAGTGTCTTCTCCGGTGAGGTTATATATACCCCTCTACCGCAGGCTTAGTTCTAGGGTAGCAGCCTAGGCGCTTGAGAGACATTGGGAGAGAGAGAGATTGGTTTGATAATTCATTGCTTAATTCTATCATGCGTCTGGTTACAAGCATAAATAGCCTCTGGCTCAACCGAATAGAGGAATGGAGGTAATCTGTCCCAATTCTAGGAAATACCAAAAATAGCTAATAGCTCCTATCTTTCCTCCTAGCCATGGCACCGATTGAGGCTTTCCTTTCCTGCTGCCTCTGCCCATGACAACAAAGCATCCCATTATATTGGATTATGCATGAGGCCTTCAGCCCGACTCCATTTCCATGCTCCCGGTTTCAATTCTTAACATGACCCCGAGTTTCTCCTTCTTCCCACTGCGTCTTTTAGCATGGCATGTAGGAAAGCGTATATAAGGAAATACGTTTTCCCATAATTACATATTTGCCATTCGATTATAATGATTATAACTATTGTGTTTTAAATCCGATTCGATTCGTTCTAGTTCTATTAGCTTCGTGTTTAACTCTAATACACGCTCGTGTCATTCTTTAAACTAATTATAAGTGTTAAAATTTGAGTTTGATTTAATAAATTTGGAATTAACTAATAATATTTGGTGCGCACGCTGCACGTAAAAAATACAATAATTCAAAAAATAGCTTAAAAAAACTAGGATTTTGTGTGGGCCATATTTTGGGTGTAATTGAGCACAAAAAATTTTTGAGGAAGTTTGGACATAGGCGGAGCGGACGTGCTTCCACGGTGGTATCCTCAACCTTTCACGAACTCTATCCTCACACTTAGGTTTCTCATGGTTGTGTGGCCGCGGCGCTTTGCGGTGTGCTATCGGCCTCAAACTTTTTCGAGGTGCCTACATGGCATGTGTGAAGGCACCACCAAGTTTGAGAATTTTCTGTAATGGTTTGATACTTTTCTCTAATTATTTTATTTACCGCGCGACTTCTCCCGATAATTATACGTTGAGCTGCGACCACCCCCGAAAAGATCTAAAACGGTGCCAAACTTTGCCGCAAGCTCTCTTGTGCCCTAGGAGGCAAAACTTGTGGAGGCCGGGGCGGAATTATTTTGTTTTCAAAGTGTAATTCACCATATTTGGTCGCACGCGGCACGTAGAAAAAAATACATAGAAATCCAAAAATGGCTTCAAAAACCTAGGATTTTTGCATGGGGCCATATTTTGGGTATAAATGACCACAAAAAAAATTTGAGAAAGTTTGGAGTTAGGCGGAGCAGACGTGCTTTACAGTGGTATACTCAACCTTTCACGAACCTTATCCTCACACTTAGGTTTCTCATGGTTGTGTGGCCGGTGCGCTTTTTGGTGTGCTATCGGCCTCAAA
Organism: Hyparrhenia diplandra; assembly: GCA_015847255.1. Classification (NCBI taxonomy): domain Eukaryota; kingdom Viridiplantae; phylum Streptophyta; class Magnoliopsida; order Poales; family Poaceae; genus Hyparrhenia; species Hyparrhenia diplandra. Next base: position 57,038 of record JADLZK010010458.1, on the reverse strand, counting down.
CTTTTTCTAAGACGTCTACATGGAATGTGAAGGCACCGCCAAGTTTGAGAATTTTCTGTAATGGTTTTGGTACTTTTCTCTAATTATTTTAATTACCGCGCGACTTCTCCCTTTAATTATACGTTGAATCTGCGACCACCCCGAAAAGACCTGAAACGGTGCCAAACTTTTGTCGCAAGGTCTCTTGTACCCTAGGAGGCAAAACTTGTTGAGGCGGTGCGGAATTATTTTGTTTTCAAAGTGTAATTCACCATATTTGGTCGCACGCAGCGGCGTAGAAAAATACAATAAATCCAAAAATGGCTAAAAACCTAGGATTTTGCATGGGGCCATATTTTGGGTGTAAATGACCACAAAAATTTTTTAGGAAGTTTAGAGTTAGGCAGAAGCGGACGTGCTTCACAAATGGTATACTCAACCTTTCCGAGAACCCTATCCTCACACTTAGGTTTCTCATGGTTGTGTGGCCGGTGCGCTTTGCGTGTGCTATATCGGCCTCAAACTTTTTCTGAGGCGTCTACATGGCTTGTGTGAAGGCAATCGCAAGTTTGAGAATTTTCTCGTAATGGTTTGGTACTTTTCTCTAATTATTTTAATTACCGCGACTTCTCCCAAGAATTATACGTTGAACTGCGACCACCCCCCTAAAAGACACGAAACGGTGCCAAACTTTGCCGCAAGGTCTCTTGTGTCCTAGGAGGCAAAACTTGTGGAGGCCGGTCGCGAATTATTTTGTTTTCAAAGTGTAATTCACCATATTTGGTGCACGCAGCGTACGTAGAAAAATACAATAAATCCAAAATGACTAAAAAAACCTAGGATTTTTCGTTGGGCCATATTTTGGGTGTAAATGACAGCAAAAAAATTGAGCAAGTTTGGAGTTAGGCAAATAAGCAGACGTGCTTCACAAAGGGTATACTCAACCTTTCACGAACCCTATCCTCACACTTAGGTTTCTCATGGTTGTGTGGCGGTGCGCTTTGTAGTGTGCTATCGGCCTCAAACTTTTTCTGAGGCGTCTACATGGCATGTGTGAAGGCACCGCCAAGTTTGTGAATTTTCTCGTAATGGTTTGGTACTTTTCTCTAATTATTTTAATTACCGCCGACTTCTCCCTGTAATTATCGTTGAACTCTAGACCACCCCCAAGACCCGAAACAGTGCCAAACTTTGCCGCAAGGTCTCTTGTGCCCTAGGAGGAAAAAACTTGTGGAGGCGGTCTTGAATTATTTTGTTTTCAAAGTGTAATTCACCATATTTGTCGCACGCCGCACGTAGAAAAATACTGATGAATCCAAAAATGGCTAAAAAACCTAGGATTTTGCGTGGGGCCATATTTTGGGTGTAAATGACCACAAAAAAAATTTGAGCAAGTTTGGAGTTAGGCAAATGAGCGTGCTTCACAAAGGTATACTCAACCTTTCACGAACCCTATACTCACACTTAGGTTTCTCATGGTCTGTGTGGCGGCCGGTGCGCTTTGCGGTGTGCTATCGGCCTCAAACTTTTTCTCGAGGTGTCTACATGGCATGTGTGAAGGCACCGCCAAGTTTGAGAATTTTCTGTAATGGTTTGGTACTTTTCTCTAATTATTTTATTTACCGCGCGACTTCTCCCGGTAATTATACGTTGAACTGCGACCACCCACGAAAAGACCTGAAACGGTGCCAAACATTGCCGCAAGGTCTCTTGTGCCCTAGGAGGCAAAACTTGTGGAGGCCGGTGCGGAATTATTTTGTTTTCAAAGTGTAATTCACCATATTTGGTCGCACGCGGCATGTAGAAAAATACAAAAAATCCAAAAATAGCTTAAAAACCTAGTATTTTGCGTGGGGGCTATATTTTGGGTGTAAATGACCATAAAAAATTTGAGGAAGTTTGGAGTTAGGGCGGAGCGAGACGCGTGCTTCACGAAGTGGTATACTAAACCTTTCACGAACCCTATCCTCACACTTAGGTTTCTCATGGTTGTGTGGTCGGTCGCGCTTTGCGGTGTGCTATCGGCCTCAAACTTTTTCGAGGCGTCTACATGGCATGTGTGAAGGCACCGGCAAGTTTGAGAATTTTCTGTAATGGTTTAGTACTTTTCTCTAATTATTTTAATTACCGCGCGACTTCTCCCGGTAATTATACGTTGAAACTGCGACCACCCCGAAAAAGACCTGAACGGTGCCAAACTTTGCCGCAAGGTCTCTTGTGTCCTAGGAGGCAAAACTTGTGGAGGCGGTCTTGGAATTATTTTGTTTTCAAAGTGTAATTCCCCATATTTGGTCGCACGCTGCACGTACGTAAAAAAATATAGTAAATCCAAAAATGGCTAAAAAACCTAGGATTTTTGCGTGGGGCCATATTTTGGGTGTAAATGACCACAAAAAAAAATTTGATAAAGTTTAGAGTTAGGCGGAAGCGGGCGTGCTTCCGCGAAGGGTATACTCAACCTTTCACGAACCCTATCCTCACACTTAGGTTTCTCATGGTTGTGTGGCGGTGCGCTTTGCGGTGTGCTATCGGCCTCAAACTTTTTTGAGGCGTCTATATGGCATGTGTGAAGGCACCGCCAAGTTTGAGAATTTTTTAATGGTTTGGTACTTTTCTCTAATTATTTTAATTACCGCGCGACTTCTCCCTAATTATACGTTGAACTCGCGACCACCCCCTAAAAAAGACACGAAACGGTGCCAAACTTTGCCGCAAGGTCTCTTGTGCCCTAGGAGGCAAAACTTGTGGAGGCCGGTGCTGAATTATTTTGTTTTCAAAGTGTAATTCACCATATTTATCGCACGCGACACGTAGAAAAATATAGTAAATCCAAAAATGGCTAAAAAACCAAGGATTTTATGCGTGGGTCATATTTTGGGTGTAAATGACCACAAAAAAATTTGAGGAAGTTTGGAGTTAGGCGGAGCGCGTGCTTCACAAAGGTATACTCAACCTTTCACGAACCCTATCCTCACACTTAGGTTTCTCATGATTGTGTGGCCGGTGCGCTTTGCAGTGTGCTATCGTGTCATGACCCAAAGAATTAGGGCCCGGGAAGGACGGGCCCACTGGGGAGAGAGGCACGGGCGCCGCCCCCGGGCTTGCGCCCCCCCCTCCTCCCTCCCTTCCGCGGATTCTTCGACAATTAATTCGGGAGTAAAGGAAGAAAATATCTAGGATTATCTTTAGGGCGTTTTGGTGTGCAAGGGGATATTCCCATCTATAAGGGAGACCCTTATTAGGAAAATAAATAGGATATGCTTGTAAAAGGTATTCCAAATCTATAAGAAAACCTTTAGAGAGATTGCTTGAGATACAAGCCCCACTAGTCGGGCTATATAAGTAAGGGGTCTGTAATCTTTCGGGGTAACAAGCAAATAAAGAAAATTTATCCCAATCTACCCTCTCTCCCGCTCCCTCACGCCCCCCCTCCCCGACCGCCGCCGCCGCCGGCACGCCCGCCGCCCGCCCTCCCAGCGCCCCTCCGCGCGCGCCGCACGGCGCGGCCACGCCGCCGCCCCCTCTCCACCGCGCCTCCCTCCTCCCGATCGCCCGATCTCGTGTCGTCCGGCCCTAATCTAGCCGAACCCGCAACCGTTATCCGGAGACCACTACGATCCACCCACCACCATGGACGGCCGAAGTCGAAGAAGGCTGGCGAAAGAACTTGGGGGAACAGTTCGCCAAATTCGGCGGCCGGGATGGACACGATCGAGAATAAGCTTTCTATCCTCTCAGCGATGATCCGCAGCGATCAAGCGCCGTCAACAATCGCATGACGCCGATCTTGAGATGAAGACGCCAAGTAGAACAGCAGCCAGCGACTTCATCAAGAAGCGGATGATGGCAAGCAAAACCAGGGATGATCAAGTCACCGCAGCTTGATCCGAGAACCTGATGAAGGGCTACCCGGGGCGAAGCTTTGGCACGGCCAGCAGGGGCACTGTAACACCCTAGGTGTTAAGCATCTTGAAAGCATGATCATTTGCATGGCATCATCATCATTTCATGCATAATTATGTTGCTAGTAGCATTCATTTGGATTTAACTTCATTTCATGCTTGTTTGATCTAGCTACTATAGGATCTTTGCTATAATGATGTTTTGGACCTAGATTGTGCCTAGATATATTTTGACATAATTTAGGACCATGTTTGAGCTTGAGTTTTAATTTAGAAAAATTTTTATAAATCTGCCCTAGAGTGTCAAACCTCTTTGAGTCATTTTGAAACTCCTTTCAAAAGTGCTTGATAGAAGTGTTTCTAGCAAAAGTTTTCCATAGATCAAATGTAGTACTTTTTATGTAGATCAAAAGATCTTTTATAAGTTTCTTGTGAAAAGGTTTGCAAATGGTTCAAATAGTGCCCAACAGTTTGGGTCAAATTTGAGTTGAATTCAACTCTGTTTTGAATGGATGATTGTGACCTTGCTGTTTTTAATTTTTATCTCCAAATCTAGGCTGAATTAGAAAAAAGTTCATATTGAGTGTTTTGTAGCTTATGAAATTCTCTACAAAATCGGTGTTTTGACTTTTTCTAAATTCCGCACGGATCTCGATATACAGGCCAAAAACCATCGCTGTGTCGGAGGAAAACGGAGGAGGCGGACCTGTCGGTGGCCGCCCGGCCGACGCCGCGGCGGCGTGGCCACCCATCCGCCACCGATGTACGGCTTGGACAGGGCTGCCCGCTCGCCCACGCGCCTTAAAAAGCCGCGCCCGACACTCCGCCCCCAGCCCCTAGCCGCGTTCCCCGGCCGCCACCCGCTTTCCTCGCTTCGAGAAACGCGCCGCGCGTACGCTCCGCCGTCCAGCGAGCTCTCACCGCCCGCGTTCCATCGTCGCCCGTCGCGCGCCAAACCTCGCCAAAAACCGTCCCTAGCTCCGCTACGTCGTGCTGCTCTACTCAAAGCCGTCATCGAAACGAGGTAAAAGGCGGGGTAAGGACCCCATTTCCGCTTCCCCGATCGCCCGGCCGAGCCCGCCATGGCCGCCATTGGGGCAAGCTCGCGCTGAGAGCTCGATAGTCGCGTTTAGGTCATTCTTTTTTCGTGTCCTAGCGTCGCCTAGGGTGCTTGAGCTTGTGAGCTAGGTGGTTGAGTAGATCCGGCCGTCATCTCGCCGATGCAGCGCCGTCGCCGCCCAGTGCCCGTGACCGCCGCCGCGCTCATGTTCGTCTAGTCGCCGTTGTTGCTCGGTGAGCTTGAGGCTTGCTTGCATGTCTTAGTTAGGTCAAGGGGAGTCAAGAACGGGCTTGGTTCATCCCGTCGAGCACCGGAACGGCCGTCCGCCGCCCGTTCAGCCGCCCGCCGCGCCGTTTGCCGTTGTCGCCGTTTGGTCCATTCCAGCAAACCGGGGCACCATCGTGTCCGTCGCGTCGCGTAGAGTCAAAATGACTAGCCGGGTTGCACGATTTGGTCACCGCCGGCGAAGATCCGCCGCACCCGCCGCCCGCGCCCTGTTCCGTCTCACCGACATGCGGGCCCGCATCCTTTTCTTTTTCTTTTATCTTTTTCTGTTTTCCAGTTTGAATGAAAAGCTTAGAAAATTCATAACTTGGTCATTTTGAGGTCTTTTTTGAGTGAGACAAATTGTCATGCTTGTTAGATGATAGACTACGATATAAAATTATGAAACCCTTTTTTCGATAACTTTTATATAGAGTTTTATTTATGGCCATAAATGCATGGAAAATGGGAAAATCCATATCTTTTAATTGGTGCAAGATAAAAATATGTTTCCTGTGTAAAATGTTCTTGGTTTTGTGAGTAGAAGCCAAAAAAATATCATGCATAGTATGTTCTGTAGAATTAATGTAATTTTCTATTTATGTGCTATTTGCAATGTGATCTTTGGAAAATCATAGAAAAATAAATACTAGGGCTTTGGATGTGAGACGTGGCATGTTTGTTTTTGATAGGTTTTAGAAGCTTTTCATACTTTCAAATCTGTTGTCTAACACTTTTCATAGTACAAAGTATTTTCATGCATAGATTTAGTGCTAGCTTGTCATTTTTGTGTAGAAGTTGTTGTATGTCGGTAAGATACTCTGGTAATTTTTGTAGAATTTTTCTGAAGTAGTTATGTATTTACCATATTTATAGTGCATGGAAAATATCTTAGAAATACATGTTTATGCGAAGGTAATGTGTATTAGTATTTTAATTGTGTGTTCCTAGCATGAATAGGATCTGTTAGTAAGCTTAGTTTGGTAAGCTTGGCAGTTTTGTCAATTTATTATTCCTAGCATTTATATAATTATAGGGTGCATGTGTAGTGTTTGATAGGGCATATCATTTTATGTGCTTTAATTTATCTTTTGGCTTCTCCAGTAGGTTTATTTGGTAGATAATGACTTGGTTTACCTGCTGGTCAAGTTTGATAAGTTTTGCATGAGTAGTTTGCAAGTTATGGAGGTTGTATGTGATGGTTGAGTTGGAAACAGGGCCTCTGTTTTCTCTAATTTCAAGGCTGTTAAGGTCAGTTTTAGGTAAGGGTGATATGGAATGTTTTGTAGGAAATTTCGTTAGCTTTCCATAGAGTATTTATTCACTGAATTTGGAGTTGCGAGCTCTCTGTAGGACTGTTTTTTTAGTGACAGCATGTCGAGCTGCCATTTCTAGTGATTAGTGAGTCAAAGTGCTTGCTTGATGTAGGTTGTTAAGGTTTCTTGTGTAGATTTAATTGTGTTTCTACGGAAGAGATATCCACTTACTAATAGCGTACATCATGAAGCATTCATCCATCATTCAAATATTATTTTATGCAAGACCTTAATTATATAATTGTAATCATTTCTTTTCTCCATCATATGCATCATCACGGGATCGGGGAAGTGATAGAGGAACTGATCGAGGAGCCGACGGGGGAGCTTCTTCATCCGGGAGTGCGGTCGTGAGAGGCCATCGAAGGAGAAGAGTCGACCGTCGAGTTGCTGAGTGCCCGGAGCACGTGCGGCCGACGTTCTGCGCGAGGCAAGCCGGAGCATTCGACTTTCCTACTTTCTCCAATTAATTTGACTTGCGTCCTTTATATGTTTCCTGCATTAAGTTTAGGAAAATGGTTGAAACCGTTGATGCATTAAGATCCTTGCTGAAAGTTGCCCTATCCTAATTAGAGGTCTAGGTTAATGCTCGATATCATGATTGCGATTGGGCGGTGATTACGGTCACTTGAGGAGATGTTGTGAACAATCACATGGGTGATTGTCAAGCTTTCTTCGAGAACTTGATAAAATAAAACATACTTAGATTAGATAGATATTGTGGTCCTTCAATCTAATCAATTAAGGACTTACTCTTTGTTGGAATGTGGTCGGAAGTTGAACGTGCACTGTCATATAGTAGGCTCCGGCGGGTCGTGAGCCACGGCTCGTGGGAATGTTAGGGGCCGGCTTTGCACGCCGATCGCTCCTCCTTTGGCGTGGTAGGTTGTGATTGATTGGGCGCAAGAAGATGCGCATGAAGCGTCGCCTTCGTTGCTCGCTCACTTGATGGCCTCGAGAAGGAGGGGGTAGCCGGCAAGACCGAGACTTTACGTCCCCGTAACATCCCGAGTGATTGGGTCTCGCCTTTGCAAAGTAGACCTGGTTTATGTCGGGGTATTCGCCACCGGGTTTGCAAATCGATTCGAATCGCCATCTCTCTGGGTCGGTGAGAACCCGGGTTGCGCCCACGACATCGTAGCCTAAATTATCACAATATATGTTATATTATCATGTTTGCTGATGTTAAATTACTGATCAAGTTACTTTACGTTGTTATTTATTCTATGAGCAATGATTAATCTTGACTATCTTCAGGACCTATGGTTATGTATTTAATTAAGTAACCTTTTAACTTGGAAAAATATACAAGTAGTATGCATAGGCGAACTAATCAACTTTATTTTCGAAATTAATGTGAGTCACCGAACCCCGGATAAAGCCTAGCATAATCCTTGGAGTCTTTTATTTTTATTTTGGACCGGGTAAGTCTAGGTGAGTATTTTGTACTCGTGGGTTTTATTCCCGTTGTTGCGGTGTGAGCATGTGTACCACGCGATTCTTGTAAGACTTGCTTGTTTCCCCTGTTGATGAAGAGTAAGGCGGGGCAAGGCATTTCTATATCCCCTGTCTCATCTTTGCTTGCGGGGTTGACTATCTATCGGCACTATCTTATATTTGTTTTCGCTAAAGGACTATTTGGTTTGCAAAACTAATGCTTCCGCATTTGAACCTGAGTTTGTAATAAATGATACATCGCACTCGATATTTAATATATGTTGAATTTGGTTTGAAATACCGCGGATTTTAATACCGAGCTCAACGATCCTGTTGTGTTGTTGATGAGTTTGAAATCACTCACGAGATTTCGAATACCGGGTTTATATGGACTCAAGTGTAGATCGCGATTGCTTCGTAATTGTGAATTATACTTGATTTCTTATAAATTGGTCGGCTCACATCAGCGCCGCCACTAGGGGGCGCATGCGCCGCCCCTCCCCGGCCGACACCTTCCTGTGTCTCGCTCTCGCTTGCACAAGCCGGTCCTTCCCAACGTATGATGGCAAGGAGGATCCTCTCCCATGGATCAACCGCTGCGAGCAATTCTTCATGGGACAAGGTACGCCAAAGAATGAATACAAGTCCAATGCGCCTCCTACCATCTCACGGGAGGAGCACAACAATGGTACATGAGGCTTTCCCCAGAGAAACCAAAGGGTAGATTGGGCAAGCTTAGCCCGGTATGTCAACGAAAGGCCGGCCCAGGCTGAACGGCGCAATCATGGCGGGCGGCTGGCATCACTAAGGAAGACGGACACCGCCGATGAGTACACGGAGGTTCTCGGCGCACGTGGCACGTGCGAGCCACCTCGGCGACAAGCAAAGCAGGTGAACATCTACACAACCGGATTGGGTGAACCGCTCAAGACGGACGTCGAGATGCAAGATCCCAGGACATGGAGGCTGCCATGTCTCTCGCCAGCGTCACTGGCGACGCCTTGCCATCCTCTCAAAGGCCAGCCGAGGCAAAGGCGGGCGCCCCACGGTACCGGTGGCCTGGCGCACGCCCGTGCCCCACCTCGTCGGCAACATCAGCAGCGTCTCGGCGTTCAAGCGGTGACACCGAAGGAGATGACGGCGGCGCAAGGCTGGACTCTGCTTCAACTGTGACGAGCCGTTCACCGCGAGGGTCAAAGTGCAAGCACCTCGCCGACATCCGCGATCTTCAACGACTACACCGATGATACGACACACGCCCCAGGCGGGCGTCAAAAGAGAGCGGTAGACATGAAGGTCCTCGTTGGGGACCCGACTCCCGATGCGTGGTGCTCATTCTCTCTACCTCGTCGGTATGATCACCGAGGCCTGGCGTCAACATCATCGTCGACTTCGGGAACCCAGCGCACAACTACATCGACCCCGCGTGGTGACCCGCGGCGAGCCTCCGGACTTCGGCCGGTCGCGTGTGCTGATCCCACCGGCACCCGCGCCGCGTCAACATGCCGGGCACCACCTTCGGCGTACCACTGCGCCTCAACGCCCGGCGCAGCCGACATCGGCGCCCCTCGTCATGCCACTGAAACGCAACCGGCGTCATCCTTGGCATGCCTTGGCTAGCGGGCTTGGGGCGTGTGGCGTGGGACCGCGCGCCACGAGCTGCGGTACTACGAGGGGCGGACGACGAAAGCGTTCACTCACGGCTCCACCACCCGGCCGAGGCGGCGCAAGGGCCCCGGCTTTGCTCGGTCGGGCCTCTTGGCCGGCGTCAGGACACTTCCCTCTAGGCTTGGAAGCGTTCGAGGCATTCGCCATGGACCTCGACACCGTCCCGCTGAGTCTTCGTCCCATTTCCGGCGGTGGCGGCCGGAGGACCCGGCATCTGCATTAGGATCGCCCTCGGCGTCACTACGAGGCGGCGCCGCACCCGGCATGGGCGGTCGAGGGCGGCCTCCTCCTCGCCGATGGCGCTTCTACCTTACGGCCTCTTGGCGCTCTTTGCTAGACCTCTTTGGAGGCCTTGCTTCAAGGTGGAGTTCGAAGGATGAACTTACTCGCCCTGGGGAGCTTACAGCGGAACCGGCGACCGGCTTCACCAATGCCATCTGTTGGGCGGTATGTGGCGTGGCGCCACCCGTCGGCCCGGCGGTCGTGTTCCTGGCGGCATGGATCGCCTCTTCCTCACCGTCGACCGCGTCCACATCGCTATGATGCGAGGAGAGCGCACCAGCTCTCACCCTCTCTATTCGGCGTCGGCACCTTCATGCGATGCGATGTTGAACTTGGCTACCACTCCTCCTACTTCGCCGCGACATCACCATCTGGCGCCTCCTTCCGCTCTTCGTCAACGCTCCACCCAATGGCGCTTCTTATTCTGGAGAGCCCACCCACACGACATGGCGCGCTCGGCACCTTGAGGTGGGGCGTGCCTCGGGAGCTCCTCACAGCGGCGCGCCAATGACGTGACGGCATCTCGGCAAGGGCGTCTTGTCACCGGTATATCTACCCGCGGCTATATCGGGGAACCTCCACTATCTCTCACGGGTTTGCTCCAAGAGAGAACCAGGGAGAACATGATCCTCGGGAACCCGGTGCAAAAGCGGGCCGGTGCTACAAAGTTGAGCTCATCATGCCGGGGGCAGCAGACCTCCACCCGTGTCACACGAATGGACTTTTATCTAGCGCGGAGGGACGCGCCTGCCGGAGAAGGGGGGAGATGTCATGACCCGAGCAATTAGGGCCTGGACAGGCCCACCCGGGCGAGAGGGCACGGGCGCCGCCCCCACGGAAGCTTGCGCGTGCGCCCCCTCCTCCTCCTCCCTTCCGCGGATTCTTCGGCAATTAATTCGGGAATAAAGGAGGAAAATATCTAGGATCATCTTTAGGCGTTTTGGTGTGCAAGGGGATATTCCCATCTATAAGGGAGACCCTTATTAGGAAAATAAATAGGATATGCTTGTAAAAGGTATTCCAAATCTATAAGGAAACCTTTAGAGAGATTGCTTGAGATACAAGTCCCACTAGTCGGGCTATATAAGTAAGGGTCTGTAATCTTTCGGGGTAACAAGCAAATAAAGAAAATTTATCCCAATCTCCCCTCTCTCCCTCTCCCTCGCCTGCCCCCCCTCCGCCCGACCGCCGCCGCCGCCGGGCCAGCCTCCCCCCCGCCTCCGGCGCCGCCCGACGGGCCACGCCACCGCCCCTCTCCACCGCCGCCTCCCTCCTCCCGATCGTCGTTCTCGTGTCGGTTCCGCCCTAATCTAGCTGGAACGACATATCGCCTCAAACTTTTTTTTTGAGGCGTCTACATGGCATGTGTGAAGGCACCGCCAAGTTTGAGAATTTTCTCGTAATTGTTTGGTACTTTTCTCTAATTATTTTAATTACCGCGCGACTTCTCCCAAAGGATTATGCATTCGTATTATGTTCAATATCTACATAAAAAATACATGAAACTATAAAATACATATTTTTCATTTGTGCATTAAAGAAAAACAAAATGTAATATACATTTTTCAAAAAAAAATTGCCCAGTTAATAATTTACTACGCAATTAACAAAGGTTTACTATATATATATAAATATTATATAAATAGAATGTGTATAAAGAAAAAGTTAAAATGTGTCAATACGTGGCGGAAATAAAATTCACTACCTTTAGTCCCGTTGTCCTTAAGGCCCGTGACTAAAGGCCCAAAAAATTCACTATCCCGCATTACAGCCCCGTGTCAAAATTAGCTTTAGCCGCGGGTATCCTGAAGACCCGGTTGTTCTTTACAACTGGGAGAAAGGGGATGTTTGTCCCGTTGATTCCCAAGAACCGGGACAATGGGGGTGGGGGGATATGAACAGACCCGATCCACGTCTCGTCTCCATCGCAAAATCCACTCCATCTCCGACTCCGGCCGCCGCCGCGCGCCCCCGACTCCTGCGCGCCTGACTCCTCGTCGATCCGCGCCTGCTGCGCGCCGACTGACCCACTGCTCTCCTCAGTAAGACGCCCGGCCTCGCTTCGGCACATGAACAGCGTCGACGGCATCGAGATGGGTCTGCTCAAGCGCATCCTTCCGCACTGCACGATGGAGCAGCTCACCAATATCGAGCGCCAAACCAAGGTCAGGTCAAGCCAATTTCCATTTGATATCTTGTGTGCAGAATTTTTTATATATATCATGGGGAGCAGATTGTAGTCGGTTTCCGGCCATCTATTTTGACTCCTGCAGCGAGTTCTAGTGTTTTACTCCTCCTTCCTTTCCGTAATTTTTTTATAGTAATAACTGATTTGGATGGCCCCCTTATCCTAATTTTGCTTTGGCCCATAAATTGGTTCTTGCTAATTTCATTCATATTGGTTATCTTTCATCTGTGATTCAATTTTATATAATAAATAAACATAGTCATGCCATCAGGATGGTGTTGGAAATGGGATCGATGCAGTGAGTTACAGACCGTTGGGCTGTTCGCCCAGCATTGTTGATGCAGAGGAGTAACATTATACTGTATTTCCTTGCAATCCCTGATGTCTCTTGCATGATTCGTTTACTTCTTGATTAAATAATTGGTTCTTTGGCCTACATGTTAGTGTTTCTGCAGTAAAACAAGTTTAAGAAGTAATAGAACTGCTGACATCCAAGCACGGCCTTGGTATGCTATCTTGCAACAATATATGCATTTTGCGTTGAACAATTCTTAATTATGTTGAGACTGATACAGTGATATAGAAACACAAATAAACCTGAAAAGCTTTTCTTGCATTACCTATCTTTGAAATAAGAAAACCTGAACTTGATGGATCGTCCGCATTTGAAATGCTATCGAGTAGATCAGACTTGACACGGGGATGCCGCTTGGACAGAGAGCCGTTGGGGGGCGGCGCTAGGCTAAGCGGCAGCGGCGGACCCCCGCCGCGCCCGCCGCCGGGCGCCGGACGCCGCTCGGGGCCGGGCCCCCCGCCTCCGGTTCGTCCACCCCCACTCCCCTTCCCTTCCCCTCTCCCTCCTCCCCGCCGCATCCGCGCGGGAGTTCCGTCGTCAACGCCACGCCTTTGCCGCCGAGGCCGCGCCCATGGCTGCCATCCGCCGCCCGTTCGGGCCGGGGCCGCTGGATCCGCCGCAGCGCCACGGATCCGCAGGAGTCGGTGAGTGGGCGAAGCGGGCCGCTGCTGCGCTCCGCTCGGGACTCGAAGCGGGTCACGCTTCCCTAGCCGCTCGTCCCGGTCCGGCCTCCGCTCGCGGGCGGACTCGACGCTTCTTCCCGTCCCGTGGGAGAGGACGGGGCCGCTGCCTCACCGCAGCGCCCGCTGTCGCCCTGCCGGAGGGACCCCTACCTGCTCGTCCCGCGTGCTGCCCATTGCCGGCCGCGTGGGCGCCCGCCCGGGGATTTGGGCGGTGCAGGCCCGGTCTACCTGTCGCGGCGGGTGCGCCCCACCGGACCTCGAGCTACTCGACCCGACGATGGGTTCTTGGTCGGTTGGAGCCAACCGTCGTCCTTATGCGGCCCTCGCGCTCCGACTCTGTCGCCCGACTCCTCCGGCCGTGCTCGGACCACACTTTCTTTGCGGTGGTGGATGTAGGGTACCCGGCTAGGAGCTCTTCGCCTTCGAGGAGCGTCTCGACAACGGGCGAAGGCCCGGCCGTCCTCTTCCCTTCCTCCTCCCGAGAAGGCCGAAGCACTGCTTATTTGGTGTGAGACCTCCGATGATGAGGGACGGGGTGGGCGTGTCGTGTGCCCTTGGCCTCAGCCTTCCGCCTCATCGCCCGGCCCGGCCGGTGGGTGAGCCAGAAGTCGCCGCGCCGCTGCCTTCGTGGAGGTGTAGTTGGTGGTCGGCCCCAGCGCGGTCGCCAGCGGCGTAGGAGGAGGAGGACCACGGCGGCCTCGGGCGTGTGCTGCATCGTCGTCTTGGTCCGGCCCTGCGGCGGTCCCCCGGCTGCGCCTTAGTCCTCTTCTTGACACCACACTCCTCGCCGCAGTCGCGCGGTCGGCCAGTAGAGGTAAACTTCACTCTTGTTGTAAGCCGTCGGCGTGAAGCGCCAGCCGAACCCCGATGCCACCCTCGTCACCGGCGACCCGTGCCAAGCTCGCTCGTCGGCCTCTGCTTCAAGCGCTGGCCCGGAGGATCACCTTGCCGCCCGATTACCTCCTCGTCGCGTTGCCTCTCCTGCCTCCAGCACGAGCCTTGCCGGGCTAGAGGCGCATGCAACACCACGCCGTTGTCCATCTCGGCGCCCGAGCTGGGCCCGGGTCATAACGCCCTCGATCCTTGTTGGGCGGATCATTTGTCCGGCCCCTCGACAACGGCGGCCTTGGCGCCGCCGGTGGCCCCTCTTCGACTTCCGACATTTGGGCGCCTACTGGGGCGGCGTAAGTGGCGTCGCCGCCGGCAGCCGGCGGCTTGCCGGCGCGAGCTAGCGAGGCTCACGACATCGCCATCGACATGTGGCCCATGCGGCCGTCGCATGCCGGCGTCGGCGTCGCGTGGCGGCCGCAGCGGCGGCGCATGCCATCGCCAGAGCCAACTTCACTGCTTGAGGCGCTCTGAGACCGGCTCGCGACTCTGAGGGCAAGGCCGAGGGGATCCTGTCGTTTGGGTTGACCCCATCTTTGGATGAGATCGGCCTTCTCTACCGCGCTCTTACGCGCTTCGTGGAGAACCGGCCTAGGCCCCGGAGGATCTCCCGCCGCCACCCGGTGTGGTCCGGCTCAACCCAGCGGTTCTTGATGCGCTTGAGCTGGTTGGTGAGGATGCGCTTGACCTTGTTGGTGAGGGCGCCCGCGATAGGGGTGCTACGACATCTTCCCTGCCCCCGTGGTCGTGGCTCGTCGAGGCCCGATCAAGCTTGTCGTCGCCGAGGGGCGACTCCTCTAGCGATGTCGTGCTCCGCCGTCGCTGTCCTTGGATCTTCTTCGCGGCTTCCCAAGCTGCCCGTTCGGTGCGGGGAGCGGTGGGTGGCGGATGTCTATGCGCCTATTGCAACTCCTCTTGTGGCCTTGGCCAAGGTAAGGCGGCTCAAGACACCGGCGTCCATGCATTCGCTACGGCGGCGACAGATCTTGCGGTCAAGCCCACGGGGCCCAGCGACACTACAAAAAGCAAAAGGTCTTCTTGAAGAAGCTCGAATCCTTGTGCACGAAGACGCCGTGCCGAAAGTGACATTGTGGCCCAGTTCAATCGCGGCTTTCAAGGGGGACATGATTACGGCGCAAAGCAAAGGCACTGAACAAGCCGGGCCGGCGGGAGGCTTCGATGTCACCATGCCGGACCTTAACCTATCCGGTTTGGAGGAGGAGGTAGGTGCCTAGGTGCATTCCTCTCGCAGGTTTGCTTTGTGTCGCAAGTCTGTTGCAATGTAATCCAAGTTTTTAGATCCAAGTAGTTGGTAGGTTCGGTTGGTAACCTGGGTTACCTACCGTCTCGGTTTGTACTTCGCTTTGATACTTTGTTTTATGTTTCCTCTGCTAATGAAAAAACGCGCCCGAAGGGCGTGATCTCGAAAAAAAAAAAAGAAATGCTATCGAGTAATGTTATTCTTACTGGTTTCTATTTATATGTAGGTTGAGAAGTTAAATGGATCGTCGCATTTGAAATGCTAGAATAAATAGAAGGAAGGAGAAAGGAGGGCTGCTGAGAGATCCCTTTATGTTTTATATTTGACTCTAGGAACTTGTAGTCCGAACAAAAATTGTCATGAATTTGGATGGTACTCATTGTAAAGAAACAAATTCTTTATACTATATGGTTGAGTGTGTTTGTTTTCAATGTGTGAGATGATCTTGCATTTTGCATTAAATACTTTGTCTCAAAAATTAAATATTGTATTATACAATATTAATGATTTAATGGTTTATTCCTCACAACACATATATAAGTGCATTTGAAATGAATTCGAAAACCAATTTAATTTTAAAAAAGAAAATGAATCAACAACCAAAAAAGAGCAGCAAAAGAAAAAAAAGCCCCCATTGTTTGTTCCGGTTCTCGACAACAAACGGGACAAAATGAGATGACCACATGGCTGGTACAATATGCAAAACCCCTATTTTTGTCCCGGTGGTGTCTACAACCGACTAATGGTCTCGACCACGTGGCTGCCGAAATGCAAAAGCCCCCCAAATTATTGTCCCGGGTGTAGTGTAGAACCGGGACAAACCCTTAGGTTTATTCGGTTCTAGTGCTACAGTGCAACCTTTAGTCCCGGGAATTTGTAACCCGATTACGTAACCGGGACAAATGCCCATGGTGAACCGAGGATAGACTTCTATCATGTACTAGTGTCTATAGCAATCGATAAGACTAATATTTGGAAATCATAATTTAGATTCACGGCAAGCTAAGGTTTGGACTAAATGCATATTGAAAAAAACAATGATTCAAGAACAACGGCGCCCGCGCGCTACGCTGCAGCTGGGAAAACCCTAGCGCCCCCGGGGCACCCTCCCGCCCCTCCGTCCTCCCCGCCTCGCGCCGCCCGGGCAGTCCGCCCGGCAAGGCCCGCTGCCGCCGGGATGGTGGCGGCGGGGCCTCTCCCCTTCCTCGATGGTGGTGTGGGCGCCGCGCGGGCGCGGCGGCGCCTCCGCCTGGCAGCGTGGGGCTGGGCAGAGCTGCCCGTTTCTCCCATCGCGGCGGCGCCGCCCGGTAATGGCGGCGGTGGGAGCGGAGTTTAGCCCGGCGTGGCGGCTCTTCTCCCTCGGTGCGTCCACACCTCTTGCCGGCGGTGGTGCTGCCGGTAGCCTAAGCGGTCGGGGGCCTTGGTGTCGGATCCGGCGCCCCCGGTCGGGGGCCGGCTCACGGTGGGCGCCGGCCATGGTGAGCGGCTGGGCGGAGACTTGGAACCCGCCGGGATCCGGTGGTCCTCTGGGTTGGGGCGGCGTCCGCGGTGGTGGCCGCGATGACAACGGTGGCGGCCGACGCCCGTCGGGCCGCGTTACGGAGTGCCAGCCGGGCGGCGAGGCCTTCTTCGACTTCGGTGCTGCGGCGTGTGACCGCAGCCCAGCGGCAAGACGAGGCTCGTCTCCAAGGGCCTGATCGGAGGGTGGCGCAGCTCTCATGCCGCCGCATGCAGCCGGCGCGCCGATGCTCTCGAGTGGGTTCTGTGGGACGCCAGAGTAGCGACGACGACAACAACAACAACGGTTTACGGGTCCTACCTGGACGTCATACTCGGGGAATCTGCGGGCGAAAGCCTTGACGACGGCGGCGCACATGGGCGTCGCTTCCCCTGTTGAGGGTGTCGTGCTCCCCCAGTCTCCTTGGGCGAAAGCCCCGTCCATCTCGGACGAGCGGCGGTGGCGTCTGCCAACGCCATCCCCTTCGTGAAGGCGTCGCCTCGAGTTCGCTCAGGCTACGACAACGTCTTCGGTTTGATGCTCTTCATCTTCGGCGTCCGGGTGCGTGTGGAGGGGGGTTTGCGGAGCGAAGTCGGAGCTGCTGCGTTGGGACGTGGCTCGGCAACGATGACACGAGGCGAACCCCCCTTCCTTAGTCGTCTAGTATGCTTCGGAAGTCGAGCAAGAGCTGGGGAGGGGCAGAAGGCTCAGGATTGGAAGTCAGAGCTGCTCTCCTTTTGAGCTGGGCAACGATGACCGGTTATGGCCTTTCGCCTCGGGGCGCCGCTGTTGGTTTTTCGTTTCGGTTGTCTAGGGTCCGTCATGGGAAGTCAAAGCCTGCGGTTGCTTTGCAATTTAGCTTGGCAACGATGACTCGTGCCCGCCTGTGTGCTCTTCCGCGTCGTGTGGGTGGGTTGGCCCCTACGTGTGCGCTTGCACCATGTTCGGCTACCCTTCTTGTACATATTATTCTACCTTCTTAATTGAGGGGCAGAGCTCCTTCCATTATTCTCAAAAAAAAAATGCATATTGAAGATACATAGAGGTGCCATGAAAATTGAGAAAACTCTGAATATATAAATATATATGGATTAGTAATTTATAAATTGATCACAATTAGATAAAGACTAGAAAATATGTATTATATCTATTGTGTTAGAAAAGAAAATAAGAGAAAAACATAAAATTTAATAAGTAATTTTATTAGCTAAAGGTATTAAACAATAACTAATTAATGTTATGTGTCTCAAAATATTTTAACCCGTGCAAGACAGAGACCGAAGGAGTAGATAGATATAAAAAATTTGTTGTGAGATGTAGAGGAGTCAGCTCGTACCTTTCATTCTTGTATTTTAGGCAAGATCGAGTGATGGATGGTTGGGATGATCGCTGACTGCCTTCCTAATAGCACCTTTCGTTTCTGGGCAATCATCCGATATACGAACGACAACATGACGGAGAGAAGGGAGGTTGTCCAAGCCACAATCGAAGGTATTGGTCTGAAAATGCTTCATAGTTGCTATGGGGTTAAACCCAAGGTAGAGTTTTTGAAGTTTTGGCATAGCCCCTTGCTGAAACATAATGAAGAAAAATGGAATGGAAAGGTCAAGGTGTGTCAGACACGGGAATCCAGATGCACTGCTGAGCTTTTCCTGCTCCTCTGGATGTATCAGTGAGTATATATGGAGACAACAAAGGGATGGCAACTCAGCAAGCTGCTCAAGGTGCTCAGGTAGTACACTCACGCGCACCAGTACGAGGTGTAAGACTGTGAGATGGGACAGCTGCGGCTTAGTCCACTTTGGGAATGCCTTGTTAAAGAAGCAACCATTGATAGTGAATTTCTGCAGACTAGAAGGAAGGCGTGCCATCAAATCCACGGGAAGCGGAAGTCCTCGGGCCCCTAGGATGAATACTTGTAGACTGGGAAACGATTGGAGGCACTTGACAATCATTTCGATCGCGTTGGATGGTATCTCATCACCATGACCAGGGATGCGAAGTTTGAGGACCTTTAGTTCTTCAACTTTACCAATCTCGGTCAGTGCATGCAAGGTAGCGCATATGCCTCTTAGCTCCCGTAGAGATGTCATATTCTCTAGAGTCAATCCATCTGGTAGTTCCACCATTGTACCGAGTAGCCGGACCAGTCTTCCTAGTTTAGCAAAGGATACTGGTAATACCATTGGTGGCCTTAGGCAGTCTTCTCGTCTTATGTCCAATGTCTCCAAGGACTCCAGCTGGCCAATACTCTCGGGTAGCTCATCAATATCCAAACCATACAGTCGCAAAAATCTCAGGAGATGCAACTTGCCAAGATCATTAAGATGATTGCTATCCAGACCAGAGCAGTCGTCTACCTGCAACACACGCAGGACATGAAAGCTTGACATGGGCGGTATCGACTTCACCTTGCCAAAGACATCAAGTGACCTTACTTTAGACAGCTGCTCTCTGCTTGTTTTTGATGTGGCTGCATAGGATTGGATTTCGATGCTGTTATTATTATTAAGTGAAAGCCTGCGAATCTTCCTCTTCTGCATGGTCATGGTAGATGTAACAAAACCTTTTTCAGCTGACAACTGATTTATTAACTCAAGCACCATGTCATGCACTCGGCAGTGTTGTACCTGGTCCTCTCCTTCATAAATATACCGGAGATTTTCTTCCGGCTGAATCAAACTTCGATTGATGAGATCGTTGAAGTAGCCCTCTACTATCTCCTGCAAGCTTTTCCCTGCCGGTGCTTGTGTCTCCTTTTCCTTTTAATGAAACCTTCTGCTATCCAGCTCCAGACTACAACATCCTTTCTAATCAAGTGATCCTCGGGATATTTGCTCAGAGACAGCAAACAAGCCTTCAAATGAAAAGGCAGATCATTATAGCTCAGACTTAATATCGTCCTCATCTTGCCAACATCAAGAGTATTTTCAAGTCCAGAGCCGATAGACTTATTCACCTCCTCCCATTCCACTGTTGGTTTACTAGCTAGTAGACTTGCTATAGTAATAATGGCTAATGGTACACCACCACATTTCTTTAAGATTTTTCCAAAGACTTCTCTCAAACTAGGAGGACACTCATCTTTAGTGTCAAATATTCTCTTGGTGAGCATCTCCCCTGGAGTCATCAGTAGAAAGTGGTTTCAAATCATAGATACCACCACCAACATGTTCTGCAACACTCTTATAGCGAGTGGTTATGATCATCTTGCTTCCGGGATGAACATCTTGGAAAGCAAGTTTGATAATGTCCCATGCTGATTCTTTCCATAAATCATCAATCACACACAAACACCTGGTAATAAAGTAAATATGCACAGGTCTGTTAGTAAACCCGACACAACTATATATGCGGAAGTCCAGCAGAAAAACGTAGAAATAAGAAATATGGCACGTTGGGTACTGTAGATGGTAATTTTATTGGATTTAGGCAGTGTCTGCAATTTATAAGCAGTAGAACAACGACAAACCTTTTTAATCCCAAGCATTGGGGTCAGCCAAAAAATAATCACTACTCATGCTTCTATGTGTATGTGTGATGATTTATAGAATCTAAATTTCTGTTACAGAATCTAAGCTTACAACCGTAGTCTAATTAAGGTAAGTACTTGAAACTTGAAAGAGCCAGTTAATGCATGCTTTATCACTCACTCAGAAAAGAAAAGAAATATTTACGAATGATGATGGAGAGTAGGTATAATTAAAATTGTACCTTCTATCCTTGAGGAGCTCTATAATTCTGTCAATAAGCTGCTTCATTTCCCATGGTTCATCTCTGTGGACACACTTTGTATCATTTAGTTGAAGGAGGATGTTCTTGAAAATCACCATTATATCAGGATTAAGGGAAACCGAGACAAAAATATGGCAATCAAATTTTGCTTTAAGATCTTGAAGCAATGAATTGGCAAGAGTTGTCTTCCCCAATCCTCCAAATCCAACAATAGAAATTATATTTGATTGCTGCCTCGATGACGATGAGCAGTCATGTTCCAAGAGTATCTTAGCTAGCTCATTCTTTGGCCGGCCAATGCCAACCAGTTCTGTTGCCTTTCTGTACATACCTTCTAGGCGAGGATCAACAGGCACCATAGCTGGCCTCGCAGCAATGTTGTCAACCTTGTACCTGTCACGACGCTCAGCGACGTTCTTGACCTGATCCATGATGTCTTTGACAACATTATGGATCTTATGATTAGTCTTGGCCTTCTTGTACAGATCGGTGGCCTTACCAATGAGCCCCTTGAGGCTGAATGGCTTGGTATGGTCATGCTTCTTGCCCTGCAACATGTAGGTGTCGACTTTATCTTCTATGTCATAGGATAGCTCCCTCACATCGCTGGCCCAGATCTTGACCTGCTCATCAAGCTGGTCCGGTGGCACCTCAGCCACCTTGCAGAGGGCTGCAGTCATGCTTCTCAGTTCTTCCTCAAGTTCCTTGACCTCTCCCTTGACACCCTTCAGCAGCCTGTACTCGCCCACCACCAGCTCCGCAAGCTTGGGTAGGAGGGTGCTCATTGCCCCAATGCTCATCTTGGCTTATATTGTTTTAGTGACACAGCTTGTGCCTGTGTATGTATGCTCTGAAGGTGGAGATCTTGGGTTGTAAATCTGCGCGGATGGGTGTACAGATGCGCTTAATCAGCCTTTGTGTTTAGTGTGTCCAGAGCAAACAATAATTATTCAAGTAACGGAGGACATGTATGTAGATTACATCTGATGATATGAATCCATTAAATACCCATCTAGCATGCCTATGTCAATCCAAATTAAAACTAGATCGAGTTAAAAGGATCGTGGTGCTGTCTCACCTGATAACCGATCCAAAGCAAGCTTGTTAGTTGCTGGTGACACAGCTTTTGCCTGTGTTTGTATATTCTGAAGCTGGAGATCTTGGATTGTTAATCTGCGCGGATGGGTGTACAGATGCACTTAATCAGCCTTTGTGTTTAGGGTGTCAAGAACCAAGAAGGCAAGCAACAATTAATCAAGTAAAAGAGGACATGTAGATGACATCTGATGAGCTAAATCCATTAATTACCCATCTAGCATGCATATGTCAATCCAAAACTAGATCAAGGTAAAAGGATCGCGGTGTTGTCTCACCTGATAACCGATCCAAGCAAGCTTGTTAGTTGCTGGCGGGGCTCACATCACTGCAGGCAGCCTAAATGCGCTGCCTCCGGCGATCTCGACGCTGCAGTCGAAGACCATCAACTCGCCATCATCAACAGGAGAAGAAAAGCTGATAGACAAGCAGTAAGTGAAGACGGGGAAGGAAATAAAACTGATGAACACGTACTCCACTCCACCAAGGGCCGTGGCTGCAAGATCACATGGTGCCACATGGCTATTATTACTTGGATCTGATCCGAAAAGATTCCGGCAAATAGTTTACCCTATTTCTATATATTGATGCTATGTCACTAGTATAGCTGTGCGTGTTAAAATAATGCTTGGCATGCCAGGCATGTCAAAAAGTGCTGACGACTAAAAAATTGGAACCCAGCAGTCTCTCCTAGGATATCCGATCCAAATACAGGCCACTGTGTTAGCTGGCAAATCATAGTTCAGTTGCACCTTCCGCAACAGCCGCACCATGGTCAACTTCCCCAAGCCTCTGTGGTTTAGTGAGTAAACAACATATTAGGCCTATATATAATCTCGTTGCTCTAACATAAGAATATGAGAACCTTTATTAGCTGTCTATAAGCCTAGTTTTAAATAGCCGGCTAAGGGGTTTAGCGGCAGGGCTGCTATTATGGGCTATAGCCACGATTTACCGGGCTATAGCTGGCTATAGCCGGCTAAATGTCATATCTTCTACCCTTCCTAGCAGCTATAGCCGGCTATTTAAAACTAGTATAAGCTCACCAATCTCTGCATGTGCCCTACTACATCTCTTGTATAGATTTTATATTCTCCAGAGTCAGCCCATTCGCAGTAGTTCCACCCTTTCAGCTAATCTTCCTCTTCTGCACAGCAGATGTAAGCGCACTTTGGTTGTTGGCCATCTTCTGATAGTAACATTGTAACAAAACGTTCTTGATGACAACTGATTTACTATTATTACTTCAAGCACCACGTCATGCAGTTGGTAATAATAATGTACCTGACCATCTCCTTCAAGCACCATGTCATGCAGTTGGCGACCTGAAGTCCCGTCGTGCCGCCCACAGCCACAGGCCAGACTTGCCCTCACATCCAGGCATCCAGCTCTCGTCGCTGTGTACGGCATACTCATCATGCCCCGTGCTCGCAGTGCAGCATGCACCGCAAGGCCACATGCCCGTGCTGCAGACACACGCGCCCGTTGCCCGGCCGCCAGCTGAGGCACGCACACACCCAGAGCACTCGGCCACACCGGCCATTTCCTGCGTATGTGACCGGAGCAAAAACAGCACAACTCATTCTTCATGGGCATAGAAACAAACACCTTGAATACATAGGATAAGCAGAGGGATGTAACAGCAGCCAGCCAGGGTTCTCACCGTGGACACGAAGAAGGACAGAATGCACGTGCGGGAGGAAACGACACCCAATGCTGTAGGAGATCTCCATCTCGATCTCGCCGGAGAAGCTGTGGAGATCGATGGTTGTAGTGTAGTGTATACTGGGCAGAACACGTGGAGGAACCAGACGGCCAGGCGAACGCGGGGCAACGGTAGAGCTCGCCGACGGCAGGGAATAGTGTCGGTGAAAGCGACCATGCAGCGACGGCGGCACGGCCAGAACCCAGAAGGCAGCCGGAAGGCGCAAGAACGGTGGCACGCAGCACTAGATCAGCGGAGGCGCACGAGAGACAGCGCAGCGGCTAATTAGCGAGCGCAGGCACGGCGGCATAGGCGGCGGGAAGGCCACGCCGGTGGCGAGGAGAAGTGGTGGCGCGGCAAAGGATCGGAGACGCCCGGGGCGCACGGGAGCAGAGCAGTGACGGCGGCTGACCGGACGGGGAAAGGGAGAGAAATTTTAAACAAACAGGACCCACAGGGACAGTCTTACGGAGGAGAAAGTCCACTTTTTGATGGGAACGAAATTCTTGGATTCTAGTATCCCACATCATTCAAATCTCATCAGATTTTAAACATTTCTAACTAGAAATGCTCTGAAATCTCTCCCATCTGAATTAAAATCACCTTTGTTTTGTGTTCCAGCATAGCATTAGACAAGTGTCCTGTCGTTTCTTTCAATCCCTCATTGTGGCTGCCATTGTCGCTGCAGGGTGGACCGAGGCGATGTGAAGCTCTCCATTCCATTGGAGGAGCCAACTCGTCAACAATGTGCTCCACATCACAACCTGCAGTTCTGCTGGTTTGCTCGTCCATTGGCTGCACTTGATCGATCAGAGAAGAGTACTTGCTGGAAACTATGGTCAGACTATCCATCTCGGAGAGGCGAATCAGATGCGCCTTCATGGTTATCTTGGGGCTTCTCACGGATGTCATTGCCACCCTCTTCAGGTGACAGGCTGTCAGGCTGCCGCTGCACATCCTCCATCTCGCAGCCGACAGTGTTCTTCATCTGGCTCCACAGCAATGGGCAGCCGACGGTAGGTGACCTTGGTGTTCTTCGAGGAGAAGTTCACCGTGAAAGTTCAGGCTGACAACACAGCATCACATTCCGCATCAGAATACATACCATGATGAGTTGATGACCATCATGAATAGCGAAGAAATGCAGAGACAGGAACGGAGACCAAAGGAGGGGAGGGATACTGGAAGGGATTTTTGCTCACATTGTCTATGCAAGTTTTTATTAAAACAAGAAAATATAATAAAGCTACGCTCATTGTCTAACCAAATAAAATTTGTTAACTTGCATTATTAATACAGCCTTGCCCCTCAACGACACAAACCACATTATTACGTCCACCAGGGTATTGTTGGGGCTCTCAATTCAACAACTCCACATGATGTGTCCATTAATTAAGTACAAAACAGGTCATAATGGTAATCCATACACTCAATTACAACAAACCCATGAATCAAAGTATATTTTTAAACAAATACTAGTACTGAATTTATTGGGAACAAAATGACATAAACAACAAACCAACATGGATCAAAGTATTTTTCTGAAACAGATACCGGTACTGAATTTATTGGAATAAATTTCATGGAAAAGCATGTAATCCCGCGTGACCAAGCAGAAACGTGACGACTAACAAATTACATGTTGCTGCTTCGATCTGTACTACAAAAGAAACAACAGGTATAAGAATGAAGTCATATAGGGCATTACAAATGTAATATTTTCAAACTTCCATAAATGTTAAACAGATACGTAGATCATTGTACACATGTAACATGTTGCCGGAGGCATTGCATGTACAATGGTCTTGTAGACTAACTCTATCCTACACTAATATTTTTGTATAGACGTCAAAAGTGTTCTCTTTGTAGACCGTTATGTTAAGCAATTACATACACATATATAATGGTATTGTAGGCTTACTCCCAGATAATAGATTAACAGTGACTAAACAATTGTAACACAATGTGTTGTCTTGTTTTCTTAGTTGCCACAATTGTTGTCTTGTTTTGATTCAAATCAAAAAGATCAATATTTTTCTAGCATGCATGCACACATGTGACTCACAGTAAACACCCTAATAATATAGCGATTAGTTCCCTTCTTGTAGTACCGACCAACAGGCTAAGGGAATAAAAAGAGGCCCCTAGTTGTGTTCTGGTCTGGCTAAGGGATGACAGTAGCATCCCGTTATATTGACTATGCGGCCTTCAGCCCGACTCCATTTCCATGCTCCTGGTTTCAATTCTTAACATGATACCTCAAATTTGAGAGCGGTCAATTTCCTTACAATATCAAAATTGATCTGGCACACAAACTAGTTAGAATCATTTGCATTTTATTTGAAATGGATTATAGAATTATCTATTTCATAACATGGCAAAACGTATGTTGGCAGCACAAAGCTATATTGGCGCAGTAATACAGCGAACTTAAACACGAATGAAATGTTGCATTTGCAATACAGATATGTTAGCTACCTCCATCCAGAAAAAAAAAAATGTAATCCTCGCACTAGTCAAACTAATCAAATTTATAAAATGTTGTCAAAAATTCTGACACACAAATACAGTTATAGCATTAAAATATATTCTATGAAAACTAGTGATACACATATTTCATATCATAAATATTGATACTTCTTTTTATAAATTTGATCAAACTCAAGATGGTTTGACTTAGTACTATTTTAGAATTGCATTCCTTCGAAGGCAGAGAGAATAGATATATAAAATTTTGTCTTGATGTAGAGGAGTCTGCTCATACCTCTAATAATAAAGGAGTTGATCATGTTGATCATAGGACAAATCGAGCGATGGATGGTTGGGATGATCATTAACTGCCTTCCTAATAGCAACATCTGCTTCAGTGCAGTCCTCCATTAAAACAATGATAGCATGACGGAGAGAAGGGAGGTTGTCCAAGCCATAATCGAAGGTATTGGTCTCATAATACTCATTAGTTTTTTTGGGGGCAAATTGAATGCGAAGTTTTTGAAGTTTTGGCATAGCCCTTGCTGAAACATAATGAAGAAAAGTGGATCGCGAATATCAAGGTGTGTCAGACACGGGAATCCAGATGCACTGCTGAGCTTTTCCAGCTGCTTTGGTTGTCTCAGTGAATTCAAGATTATTAGAGAGAGAACACGAAGGGACGGTAACTCAGCAAGTTGCTCAAGGTGCTCAGGTAGTACACGCACGTCCAACAATGCGAGGTGTAAGATGGTGAGATGGGACAGTTGTGGCTTAGTCCACTTTGGGAATGCTTGGTCAAAGGAGCAATCAGAGGTAGTGAATGTCCGCAGACTAGAAGGAAGCCATGCCATAAAATCCGCCGGAAGGAAATGATGACGAAGCTCTCGTGAATAACATGACCGTAGGATGAATACTTGTAGACTGGGAAATGATTGTAGGCACTTGACAATCAATTCGTTCATGTTGGACAAATAACGAGGGATGTTAAGTTCGAGGACCTTTAGTTCTACAACTTTACCAATCTCGGTCAGTGCATGCAAGGTAGCATATATGCCTCTTATCTCTCGTAGAGATGTCATATTCTCTAGAGTCAAACCATCTGGTAGTTCCACGTTTGTACCAAGTAGCCGGACCAGTCTTGCTAGTTTAGCAAAGGATACTGGTAATACAACTCCTAGCCACGCTTGTCTGATGTCCAATGTCTCCAGTGACTGTAGCTCACCAATACTCTCAGGTAACTTTCTGACATTCAAATCTTGTAGTCGCAGAAATCGCAGGAGACGCAACTTGCCAAGATCATTGAGCTGATTGCTATGCGAGAACAGAGCAGTCATCTACCCGCAACACACGCAGGACATGAAAGCTCGACAGGGCGGTATCGACCGCACCTTGCCAAAGATATCAAGTGACCTCACTTTGGACAGCTTCTCTCTGCTTGCTTCGGGTGAGGCCGCATAGGACTTGATGCTGTTATTATGGAGTGATAGCCGGCGAATTTTCCTCTTCTGCATGGCAGATGTAAGTGTGCTTTCTTGTTGTCCACCTTCTGACAACAACACTGTAACAAATCCTTCTTCAGCTGAAATCTTATTTATTAGCTCAAGCACCATGTCATGCACTTGGCAAAAATGCACATCATGGGCATCATCTAGTTCAACCTCATGACTTTGTGCTGGCTGGATCAAACTTCGATTGATGAGATCGTTGAAGTAACTCTCTGCTATCTCCTGCAAGCTTTTCCCCTGCAGGTCGCCTTTGTGTGTCCTCCTGTTTAATGAAACCTTCTGCTATCCAGCTCAAGACCAAAACATCCTTCTTAATCACATGATCCTCGGGATATTTGCATAGAGATAGCAAACAAGTCTTCAAATGAAAAGGCAGATCATTGTAACTCAGACTTAATATATTCATCATCTTGTCCACATCAAGGCTATCTCCAACAAGTCCAGAACCGAAAGACTTATTCACCTTCTCCCATTCCTCTAAACACCTCAGTTTACTAGCTAGCAAACTTGCTGTAGTAATAATGGCTAATGGTACACCACCACATTTTTTCAAGATTTTTCCAGTGACTTCTCTCAAACTAGGAGGACAGTCATCATTAGTGTCAAATATTCTCTTGGTGAGCAGCTCCCCTGGAGTCATCAGCAGAAAAGTGTTTTCAGTTCATAGACACCACCGCCAACATGTTCTGCAACACTCTTGTTGCGAGTGGTTATGATCATCTTGCTTCTAGGATGAACATCTTGGAAAGCAAGTTTGATAGTGTCCCATGCTGATTCTTTCCATAAATCATCAATCACACACAAACACCTAGTAATAAAGTAAATATGCACAGGTGTGTTAGTAAACCCAAGACACAACTATATATGCGGAAGTCCAACTGAAAAATGTAGAAATAAGAAACGTGGCACCTTGGGTGTGATAAAATTAGTAGCAAGGTGACTGCAAGATGCATATAGAATCACCTCTCGAGAAATTAAATCATTTCAAGCAAGTGTCGATAACATAGCAGGTAAAGACTATAAACCACAGCTATCCCTCCTCTCATAAGAGAATATTATTCCACTGATTGATGGTCACGCAACCTAGTACAGTCCCCAAAATATTCCATTGCTAGCCTTTTAGCCACCAAAGACCACGGTTTCAGCCTACTAAGTTTACAGTCATATTGGCAGTGTCTGCAAGTGTGTGGTTATTGAAAAGTTCCACAAAATAAGAAGTAGAACAACAACAGCAAAGTTTTTCGTCCCAAGCATTGGGGTTGGCCACAAAATAATCATTATTCATGCTTCTATGTGTATGTGTGACCATTTATACAAGTTACACTTCTAATACGAGTCTAACACTATCGAAACTTTATCATCATTCACTTTCGAGTAAAAACTTATTTATGAACGATGATGGACAGTAGGTATATATAACTAAGACTATACCTTCTATCCTTGAGGTACAGAGTCTAACACTACTGGAAACTTTATCATCATTCACTCGAGTAAAAAAACTTATTTATGAACGATGATGGACAAGTAGGTATATATAACTAAGACTATACCTTCTATCCTTGAGGAGCTCTATAATTCTCACAATGAGTTGCTTCATTTCCCATGGTTCATCTTTTTATGGACACACTTTGTATCATTAAGTTGAAGAAGGATGTTCTTGAAAATCATCATTATGTCGATTAAGGGAAACCGAGACAAAAATATGGCAATCAAATTTTGATTTGAGATCTTGAAACAATGAATTGGCAAGAGTAGTCTTCCCCAATCCTCCAAATCCAACAATAGAAATTATGTTTGATTGCTTTGCTGGATGATGATGATGAGTGGTCCTGTTCCAAGAGTCGCTTAGCTAGTTCCTCCTTTGGGCTGCCAATACCAACCAGCTCTGTTGCCTTTGTGTACATAGCTTCTAAGCGAGGATCAACAGCACGACATCTAGTTTGGCAATAGTGTTGTCGGCCTTTTTAAAATGCCAATGTTGTCAATCTTGTACCTATCTCGACGTGCAAATAATGACCTCCTTGACCCGATCCATGACATCTTTGATAGCATTGTGAATCGATGGTTAGTCTTGATCTTCTTTATCAAATTGATGGCCTTAGCAATCGGTCTCTTGCGTAAAGGCTTGGTATGCTCCTCGCTCCCCGCTTGCCGTGTAACATGAAGGTGTCAACTTGATCTTCAATGTCATAGGAAAGCTCCCTCACATCGCCGGCCAACACGCATTACACCTCGACGTCGCAGGGCACGCGACGTTAGGCGCGCGCCTGAGCGGCAAGCAGGCGCCCGGGTCGCAGGAGATCGGGCCTAGTGGCTAGATTTAGAAAGAATAGAGGATTGATTGGTTGCTTTCCTTTCTTAGTCCTAAAGTCTAGGAGAGTTTGTTGGGCCTATGGCCATATATCCCTCAGAACACTCATGGAGAAGTTAACGAAGAATTATTCCATCTAATCTCCCTCTCTCTCTCAAGCCGGCGACGAGGGGTAAAACCCGCCGACGAAGAACGCCGGCCCCGGGGGTATAACCCGGTCGGTCATCACGGGGCGAGGACTACGATCTTCGTGGTCGCGGTCCTTCCTACCCTAGGGCTCAACGCCCTTGACAACCCGGTATCTCGGCCTCGCCGATCCTCTCCCACCACATCCACCCAATCCTCCACTTTGCCGCAACCAGCCCACCGGCCGCCACCATCTCCCTCTTCCCCGTCCACGGCCACCTCTTCATCGCCAACCATGGGCGATCAGCCACCATTGACGACGTGATGAAGCTGCTCAAGACCTTGACCACCGACATGGCCAAGATGCAAACCGACATGACGACCATGCAGGAGAAGATCGGCTCATCCGCCGACTCCAGCGACCACTCCGACGGCGGCGCCCACCGAGCACTCCCGGTTCCAGCCAGATGGATTTCCCGCGCTTCGACGGCAAGTCCGACCCACTAATCTTCCCCCAATCGGTGTGAGTCTTATTTCCGTCGCCAGCCGCACCATGCCGGAGGAGAAGGTGTGGATGGCGTCCATACAACATGGAGGATGTGGCCCGGTTGTGGTTCCTCCAACTCCGGGAAGATGAAGGCACGCCGCCATGGGGGCGCTTCAAGAGCTCCTCAATCTACGGTTTGGGCCGGGCGCCTGCGCGATCCGCGCCGCTGTTCGAACTCCGCGGAGTGCCGACGCGACCGGATCGGTGGAGGAATACTCCAACCGTTTCCAGCGCTTCTTCCGCGGGCTGGTCGACCGAGAGGAAAGCCGGCGTGTACGGCTCTACACCCGGCGGGTTGCTGCCTCCACTGAGCCATCAGTGCGCATCCACGCGCCGGAAAGCTTGGCCGCGGCCATGAGTCCGCCAAATGTTGAGCTGGGTCGAGCTGACCGGATCGACCAACGTGCCTCCCCGGCGGCAGCTCCGCGGCGCTCCTGCCAGCCCCGCCCCCACGCCCCGCTGCCAGCGGGAGCTGCGCCCCTCCGCCGGCGCTCCCGGTGCCCGGTCCTCTCGCGCCGCAGCGGCTGGGCCCTTCCGGCGCCCCCACCCGCGGCGCCGGGGACCCTCCAAGCGGCTCTCGACGGAGGAGCAAGCGGAGCGACGTCGCTTGGCCTATGTTACAACTGTAACGAGCCGCCATACCACGCGGGCACAATCGGGTGTGCCGCCGCGATCTTCTACATTGACGGCATCGAGTTGGAGGACGCCTCCCTGAAGCCTGGTGGCTGCCGATGCCGACCCTTCGCCGCACCACTGTTTCTCCCTTCGAGCGTGTGGCCGGTATGCCTTTTTGTGACTCCATGCAAAGTGCGGCGTGAAAGTGGGCGCGGTGGCGGCTTCTTGCCCTTCTGGACACCGGTTCCACGCACAACTTCATCGGAGGCAGCTGCGGCGCGCCGGGCCGGGCTGGCTGTACAGTCCGGCCGCGCCTCACCGCCACAATGGGCCAATGGGGGAACGCATCGCCGCCGGCGTCCCTCCGTCGGCCCCGATCGCCATTGTCAGTGAAGGACCTGGCGTCGACCTCTACGTGATACCGCCGCCGGGTTACGCACGTCGTTCTGCCGCCCTCGCACTGGATGGTCACGCCGGTAAGATGGTGTGGACTTGACCACGCCGCATTCATGGCCTTCCGCACGCCATGGCCGCACCATCTGCCGGGAGGATGTGGTCGCCCAGGCGAAATGCACCATCGCCTCGACAACATCCGCGCCGCAGCCTTGGAAGAGGAGTTGCCGACCGCGTTCGCGGCCTCTTAGCCGAACCCACCGGCCGCCACCGCCAGGCGTCGCTGCGTGACCCGCGCATCGCCCTCAAGACGGAGCGCGGCCGGTGGCGGTCGGCCCGTCGGCATTCCGGCGGCCCATAAGGATGAATGGAGCGGCAATGTGCGGCGATGATCGCACAAGGCATCGTCTGGACGCAGCGACTCCGCGTTCGTCCCCGGTCCTCCTCGTCAAGAAACCGGCCGGTCGTGGGCGTTCTGCGTCGACCACGGCGCTCAACGCGCTCCGCGGTCAAGGACGCCTTCCCCATCCCCGTCGTCGACGGTGCCGCTGGCGAGCTCCACGCGGGCGTGCTTCTTCACCAAGCTCGACCCGCTCGGATATCACCAGTCCGCATGCGGCCGGGTGACGACACAAGACGGCGCGCGCACTCATGACGGCCCCTACGAGTTCCCTCGGTCATGGCGTTCGGGCTGTGCAACGCTCCCGCCACGTTCGAACCTTGATGAACGATGTCCTACGACCCTTCCTTCGCCGCCGTGCTTGTGTTTTTGGCGACATTTTGATTTACGATGCGCACATGGGCGGATCACCGCGTCACCGCGTGCTGTTTTTTACAAGACTCTAGCGCCACACCACTCTGCGAAGAAGCTCCAAGTGCGCATTCGCGGCCTCCTCCGCGTGCACTGGGACACGTCGTCTCGGCGGCCGGCGTTGCCATGGATCCTGCCAAGGTGCGGCGGTGCGAGAATGGCGAAAGCCGCGGTGGCGCGCCGCGGTTCGGCGGCTTCCTCGGACTTCGCCGGTTATTACCGGAAGTTTGTGCACAACTATGGCACAATCGCCGCCGACCGCCCCCGCTCTCAAGAAGGAGGTTCGTGGTGGTCGGACGAGGCGGCCGCAGCGTTGGCCGCGCTCAAGGAGGCGGTCACGTCGGGCCCGTGCTCGCCATGCCGGATTTCTCCAAGACGTTCGTCGTCGAGTCACGCCGCCACACGGCTCGGGCGGTCTTGGTCCGCACGACCACCCGTGGGCCTCTTCGGCCGGCGCCCGTGGCACCTCGCCACCGCTCCCTCGCCGCCTATGAGCGGGAGCCGATCGGCCTTGTCCGTGCCGTGACGCCATTGGAGGCCCTACCTCCGGGCGCGCCGTCAAGTCAAGACCGACCACTACGACCTCAAGTATTTGCCGGATCGGCTGTCCACCATACCGCAACACCACCGGGTGGGCAAGCTCCTTGGGCTTTGACTTCACCGCCGAGTACAAGCCGGGCACACCAATGCCGCCGCGGATGCTCTATCCCGCCGCGACACACCGGAGGAGGGCCTAGTGCCGGGCACCGTCCGGCCACGCCGACTTCATCGATCGGCTCCGTCGTGCACAAACCACCGACCCGGGCGCTTGCTGCCCTCGCAGCCGACATCGCAGCCGCTCACGGTCGCGACCTCGGCGCCGACCGACGGGGGCGCCCACTATCTTTGGCCGGCCAGATCTCCCGCCCCCCGGCCCCGCCGCTCCGGGAGGTCCTAGTGGCCGCCCACGAGGAAGGACATGAAGGCGCTCAGCGCACCCCGCACCGACTCGCCCGCGACTTCCACTTTCCTAACATGAAACGTGTGGTCACAGATCCCGCTCGTGGTCGCATACCGCCAACAAGAACAAACCGTAACACCGCCACCCGGCCGGCTTGTTCTTTGCCCCGCCCGTCGTCGCATAAGGTGTTTGGTCGGATCGCCATGGACTTCGGGCCGAGCCAGCCGTCGAGTCCAAGTCCGTCATCCCGACGGTGGTGGACCGCTCCGGCAAGTATGCCCATTTCATCCCCTCGGCGCACCCGTACACGGGCGGAGACGGTGGCCCAAGCCATCTTCACCGACATCGCCCGGCTCCACGGCATCCCACGCCCCATCGTCTCCGGCCCGACTCTGTTCACCTCCAACTTCGAGCGAGGCGATGCGTTAAGCGGCTACCAAGCTCGCGATGACGACGGCGTTTCATCCGCAGATCCGACGGCGGTCCCGAGTCGGCTAACAAGGTCATTATCATGTATCTCCGTTTGCTTGGATGAGACCGCCCTCGCGACGCGGCCACTGGCTGCTTTGCGCGTACATCTTCAACACCGCCTTCCGATCGTCGTTCTGCGACACGCCGTTCAGCGTCCGTCTACGGGCCGCGACCCTCCTCGCTCGCACCTACGAGCACGGGCGACACGGGTGCCCTGCGGTGGCCCGGACTCGAGGAGGAGAGCGAGTTTCTGGAAGATATCCGCCACCGGCCGGAGCGAGGCCCAAAAGCGATGCATAAGCGCCACTATGATCGCCCGCACCGCGAGGTCGACTTCAGTGGGGCGAGTGGGTCCTGCCTAAATCTCTGACAGGGCCGGCGCCTCTATGCCCACCACGTCGGTTGGCAAGCAGTCAGCCGCGGTTCTACGGGCCATACCGCGTGGTCGGCGTATCAACGCCGGCCGCTGTTCGTCCGGCCCCCCTCCTCAAGCTCGCCTCCCGCGGCGTCTTCCACGTGGGGCTCCTCAAGAAGTACCATGGCACACCTCCGCAAGAGCCTCCCGGCCACGCCACTGCTCGTCACGGCGCCATTGTTCCGCAGCCTGAGCAGCAAATCAAGATGAGGTTGGCCGGGGGCATCCGTCCAGTCCTCATTCGGTGGAAGGGAGCATCTCCGGCCTCCCTCGACACGGAAGATGTTGACACGCTCAAGGCTTCATATCCACTCTTCGGCCGAGGACGAGCCGCCTCTCGAGGAGGGGGAGAGATGTAATGTACGGGCACACGCACACTCGACGTCGCCGGGCACGCGACGTTAAGGCGCTTGCACCGAGCGCCGAGGCGCTGGGTCGGCAGAGATCGGGCCTAGTGGCTAGATTTAGAAAGAATAGAGGATTGATTGGTTGCTTTCCTTTCTTAGTCCTAAAGTCTAGGAGAGTTTGTTGGGCCTATGGCCATATATCCCTCATAAACACTCATGGAGAAGTTAACGAAGAATTATTCCATCTAATCTCCCTCTCTCTCTCAAGCCGGGCGACGTGGGTAAAACCCGTCGACGAAGAACGCCGTCTGGGGTATAACCCGGTCGGTCATCACGACGGGACTACGATCTTCGTGAGTCGCGTCCTTCCTACCCTAGGGCTCAACGCCCTTGACAGATCAAGCATTGGATTTCAGCATATCAAACCAAAACTAGATCAATTATTCAACGTAGACAAATTAGTGAGCATTTACCGAGCTTGTTTAAATTTGCCCAAGATTTCTTCCAAAGAAAACCGTCCCAAGATTCTGCGATGAAGGAAACATCGAGAAATAATCCGAAGGAAGAAAGACAAGTAAACTTCTGTAGTTTCGGAGGAAATATGCAAATGAAAACAAATAAAGAGCTCGGATCCGAGGAAAGCTACCCTATGAAGCAGGTAATCGTGCAGACCTGTGCTAGGCTTCTACTGAATATCCGCGACACCATCCAGTAGCGCCATCTCTGACCACCTCGCAGCTGAGAGACGACAAGCCAAGTTTCCTTTCCCCCAGGAGGCCAGGAGAGTGCAGCTGAGGCTGCTTCCCCTGCTGCCCTTTGCCTTGGCGGTGTGAAAACGGAGGTGATTAGCAATAATTGATTAGGAATAGAGCGCACTTTCACTAACCAAAGTGATTTCCATATCCACAAAAGAATACTAGTATAACTCAAAGCATCAGCTTTAATATGTGGTGCGGCAACTTTTTTACGTTGAGGACACCTCAGAGCTTATTATCTCTAGCTTTAACACGGACAGGATTCCAAGGTAGGCACCTAAAAGCCAATCATGTTTGTACCGCTCATCAACCAATGCCACTACATAGGTTAGCAATATTTTTTAGAGAATAGAGGGATAATTGAACTTCGTGTGATGTCTTGTATTGGAATTAGAGCTGATTGATGTGTGTCCTGTGACCATGATTCCTTATTACTATATTGCTCTTCCGTTCACATTCCTTGTGGAAAAAAAGCAGGATAGGAACGGTTTATCGTCCACGGTATCATTGGTAGTGATGTCAGTCCAACGAGCACTCGCTAGGCATTGGATGTTAAATAAGAGACACACAATGGTATAAAGCTGCATGGAAATGGATGACCATCCAACCACTAACATTTGCAGATGACTAAGCAAACGAGCATTTTAACAATATCCATGATTATTCACTCTCTGTTTAAAAAATAGGATGGTTTTCTACTACCACATACGCGAGTTAAAACCATGAAAGCCAAGGCGATTTTTTTTTTTTTTGGTGCTTACCCTGAAGATGCAGGGAGAATGTCCGCCGGTGGAATCCCAGTTGATTTTGATTGAACGCAAGTTTGTGTTCCGGGCATCAATCGACTGTATGGATGGTTCCCTGCCAGCGGCGGCAAGGAGACTCCCCTGGCGTGGCGGCGGCGGCGGCCGCGTCGTGCGGCATCTGGGTGGTGGGGGGGGGGGAACAGATGGGCGGGATGAGCCTGGGCGGTGGGGAAGGGGAACAGATGGGTGGGATGAGTCGGAGTGCTGAGCATCGACGGGATACATTTCGCAGGAATGACAAGGGCGGCGGCCGCAGCTTCGTGTCGTTGCGGCGGCCGCACCTTCGTCGTACGTGACAGAAATCTGGAGCTTTTGAGCCGCCAAGGATGGTGCAGTCTCTCTTGATGTCAACGAACAATCGTTCAGATTGATTATTTGCATGTATCCTGTCCGGGTATATATATCTATATATCTAAAGCAAGTGTAGTTATATATTGTCCAATGGGAAGATTTTTAGGCATTAGTTGTTGCATAATTGAAGTGTGGTACAGCAAAGTAGGACTGGTTGATCGTCCATGGTATTTTTGGTAGTGACGCCAGATGTAGGCATTGAAGTGTGGTACAGCAAAGTAGGCATTAGCACTTGCTAGGCAGTGGATGTTAAATAAGATAAAGAAACATTAGGCGGTGGTCGAAAAGCTGGATAGAAATGGGTGACCACCCAAGCACCAACATTTGCAGATGACTAAGCTAAGCAAACGAGCATTTTTACAATATCTATGATTCACTTTCCGTATTTTTAAAAAAAAAAAAAAATAGGATGTTTTTCTACGTCGTAAGCGAGTTTAACGATGAAAGCGAAGGAAAAAAGAACTTACAAAATCTGAAGATGCAGAGAGAATGTCCGGTGAAACCCCAGATAATTGGATACAAATTTGTGGTCCAGACATCAATTAGCAGCATAGATGGTTACCCGCCGGCGGCGGCATAGGAACTCCCTGGCGCGGCGGCACCGGCATCTGCGAAGGGGCGGCGGCGGCGGCGTACGGCATCTGGAAGGTGGTGAAGGGGAACGGATGGGCGGGATGAGCCGGACTGCAGAGCATCGAAGGGCTGCTCAAAGGCGCCGGCGGGATCCATTTCGCGGGCACAGGACGCCGGCGGCCGGAATCCAATGGCGGCGGCCGCCCCTTGTCTGACAGAATCCAATCCCAGGGCGGTGGCCTTCCAGAGTACCTACCACTTTGAACTCCTCCCTTCCCAAAAATGAATTTAACTTCTAACTCCTCCAAGTCAAACTAATTTAAACTTATAAAAATAATATATTTTATAATGTATCTAACTATACTAATTTTTAATCTCGTAAGTAGTTGATTCAAAATAACTGTACAAGTTGGTTTATATTTTAAAAATGGAGACGTTATCTCTTTTGCCACCTTTTGATAGTATATATTGTTTTATCTGCTGACAAATCGATTCAGTATCTCACGTGTGTTACTCTCTCCGTCCCAAAATGTCGGTCGTTTTAGATTTTCGTGTCATAATTTTGACTCGATTTGAACAAAATATGTGCAACATTTGTATCTTCAACTAAATTTGTTAAAAAACTAGGTTCAAAGATCTTTCCAATAATACTAATTATATATAATAAATAGGTATTGTCTTATTTCTAATAAATATTAATATTTTTAATATATAATTTATTAAAATTGTTTTCTTAGAAAGCGCAAGCGGCGATATTTTGGGACGGAGGGAGTATATCTTTGTAGCATGAATTGTACAATATTTGCATAACCCAATTACAGTCTGAACGATTTTGGCTCCTGGCGCTAGCATATCTACTACTGAATCTATTTTAAATCATAGGTCGTTTGGTTTTTTAACCCTAACTTTGACCACTCGTTTTATTCAAAATTTTGTGTAAAATATCACTTCTTTTATTGTGTCATGCTTTATTAACAAATTGTCTTTAAGAATGACTTAAATTTGACTATTTTTGCACAAATTTTTTTGAATAAAACAAGTGGTTAAACTTGAGGACAAAAGGTCAAACGAACTATATAATTTAAAACGGAGGGAGTACTTTTTAATCTCATGATAATGGTGTTTGGTGCCGGCGTATCCAAACATGTACTGTGTCCTCCATCCTAAATTATAAGTCGTTTCACTTTTTTGACTTAAAATTTGATCACTCATCTTATTTAAAAAATCATGCCAAATATCATTTTTTTTTTTTTTTTGTGGTGGGTTGTTTTATTAATAAAAATTCTTTAAAAATGATTTAAATTTGACTATGTTTGCATAATAAGACGAGTGGTACAATTTGGGATGGAGGAATTAATTAAGTTTGGTGCAGTCTCTCTTGGATCCATTGCGTCAACGAACAATCCTTCCGATTGATAATGTACGGTAAGGTACTGTTTGTTGTAAACCTGGTCTCATTCCTGAACTTGTCAACCAACATACTAGATTGTCTCTTCTTGATTGAAGTATCTGTGTACTGTGTTGTTTGCTCATCTCAAAGCAAAGCAAAACAAATGAACTGAAAAGAACCTCCCCAAACAAACACACACACACACACATCATATGCCGCAGAAAAAAGGTCATACTAATTCGTGTTGTGCCAATACGGTAGATTTCTTTCAAGAGAAGAGCAACGTAATGACATCTGATTGAGAATTGTTCATAGATACTTCTTCCACTCATATGCCATGCTGAATAAAAATACTTTTCTCAAGATTGTGGCACAAGAATGTGCGTGCTCCTTTCTGTATCTATCTCACACTCTTTAACTTATTGAAGGTATGACAGAGGAAAGTATCACTATTACTAGATACATTTAGTACATTGCAGTGCAGCAAGGTGCTACAACTGAATCACAATAGGTGAGGACGTCAGATCAATGATCTTTGGGCAAATGCTGGAAACGCAGTCTCTTCTCCGGAGCCGGCCTACTGGGGTCGGGGTAACCAAGTCCACCACATGGTATCCTTCGAGGATATGGCGACCATCACCGTCATCTGAACTAGCATTGGGCATCAACAATGGAGACATCAGTCCTGTCCCTTCTTCCAACCCGACATCATCGCTGCACAGGCCGTTCAAGGAAAACAGAGGCGATGTTCTTGGTCCATTCAGTTCACTTCTTGTGTCAAGGATTTCGCTCCATTCCATTGTAGGAGCGAAGAACTCGTCAGCTAAGTCATCCTCGACATCAGAACTATCACAACCTGCAGTTCTGGTTTGCTCGTCCATTGGCAGGACTTGATCATCATCAGAGGACGGTTGCTGGAAACAATGGTCAGAATATGAATATCCATCTTGGAGAGGCGAATTAGGCAGTTCCTCATCATCATTATCTTGAGGCCCCTCACGGCTGCCATTGCCATCCTCCTCAGACGACGGGCCATCAGCAGCCTGGCACTGCAGATCCTCCATCGCGCAGATGACAGTCTTCATCTGGCTCGGCAGCGACGGACAGCCGGCGGTGAACTTGGTGTTCTTCGAGGAGAAGAAGTTCACCGTCAGGTTCAGACTGACGACACAGCATCACACTCCATATCAGTATAACACAGTATAACACGACCGTCATATACAGATAGCCAAGAACAAATGCAGATACAGGAACGGAGATCAAAAGAAGGGGCCTTTGCTTACTTTTCCCATGAGGGGAGGTTGAGCATGGTGTAGGCGAGCTTGACCTGGTTGCCGATGCCACCGAACGACTTGAACTCGGCGGCGGCCTTGCGCACGGCGTGCGACTCCGTCGGGTGCTGCCACGCCCACTCGAACTGCCACGAAACAGAACAGAGCTCTTCAGATCAGACAGCAAGAGATCGAACATGACAAGATTTCCGTTCGAGAATCGAAGACGGAGGCAGCGACCGACCGGGCGACGAGCGGCGTACCTGGAGGGCGGCGACGTTGGAGGGGAAGCCGTAGATGCAGAGCACCATCTCCCCACGGCCGACCACGCCGGGTCTTCCACGCGCCGCTGCTGATCTCGCCGTTGTGCTGCCGGATCCGGCGGCGCGGGTTCACCGTGAACCCGATGTAGGTGCGGCTCTTGGTGCGCGGGCACAGGGACCGGAGCAGGTAGCAGCAGAAGAACCCGCCGCCGCCGCCGCCGGCAGCTCGGTGTCCCTTTGGCGGCGCCCGCCCGTTTTCCACGGCGTCGCCGGCGCGGTCGACGTCTGCTGGCGCGCGCAATATTTTCCTCTTCCTCGGCCTCCAGGTGCCCCTCGCCGCCGCCGCCGCCCCCTCCTCGCCATGCCCCTCGCTCGCCGTCGGCGTTGCGCTTGTGATTGTGATTGATTTCTGCCGAGGGGATGATTTGACCGTTGGAATATATCTGCAGAGGAGAAAGGGAGTGAGCCATTGGTGAGGGAGGACACGTGTGGGCTCCTGGGCCTCCTCGGCCCATTTGTGTCTGCCCATTGGGCCTGAGTTGTTAAGTAAGGGAAGTTAAAACAAAAAAACAAAAGTTTATTTGGAAATTTTATGAAGTGAAAAATCATCGCTGGTTTAAACTTTGAAAAATATTTAACCTTAGCA
Organism: Hyparrhenia diplandra; assembly: GCA_015847255.1. Taxonomy (NCBI): domain Eukaryota; kingdom Viridiplantae; phylum Streptophyta; class Magnoliopsida; order Poales; family Poaceae; genus Hyparrhenia; species Hyparrhenia diplandra. The sequence goes on along the minus strand of JADLZK010010458.1, from coordinate 16,714 downwards.
GATTATTTAAATAGGTTCCGCACATTTTTCATAAAATCTGTATTTTTCACAATTTTTAAAAAAAGTTGTTTTAGCTCAAAAGAGCAGCTCGCACAAGGCCTGCACTGCACAAGCATAAAAGTTTATTTGGATCTAATATGACGAACACATATCATTTGCTTGAGTGCTACGTGCACAAAGTGATATAATATGATATAATATAGAGTTAGTTTTTCCAATGCCAACAAAATAAATAAAAAGTATAACTTCCTTTTGTGTCACTAGAATTTTTTTTTTTTTTTTTTTTTTGAGAATGACACAATACAACGCAGACGCTCACAACACGCACGCACACTCACCCCTATGAACACACGTGACGCAAACCCTACCCCCCTATGAAGACCTCCGAAGGATCGAAAGACCTAAGCAGATCTGAGATTCTCGGTCACCATTGGCGCCTCGTCGCCGACGGAACGCCGCTACCACTTAATGCATAACGCCGGAAATCCCGAAAAATCCCAGGGAAAGGTGCGAGCACCGGGATTTGAACCCCCCAGTGGGTAGGCCCCACCTGACCGGCTTCTACCATTGGACTACAAGCCAATTCGCCAGTGTCACTAGAATTTCTTGAACCTCCTTTGTGTGTCACCATTGTAACTCACATTCCCCTATAAATAAGAAAGGAAAAAGTCTACATAACCCCCCAACCTATAGAGGGTGGTCTACATAACCCCCTAAACTATAAAACCAGGTATTGTAGACCCTAAACTTCGTAAAACCGGTGAAATAACCCCCTGGGTGGTATTGAGTGGTGGTTTTGCTGACCTGGCAATCTAAGCTGGCTGATTTTGATGAAGTGGCCCACCTGTCAGTCTGGATGAAAACTTCGCTCACATCTCCTTCTCTTCCTCCGTCTTCTAGCGGACTTTGCCAGCTCGCCCCCGCCCAGTCCATCTTCTCTGACGTCAAGCAGTCCCGGCTGCTGCTGGTGGTGGTGATGCTGCCTTGACGGGTTGGCCTGCCATGGCTTTGCAGGACGTGCACATGGAGAGGGTGGCAGCTGGGAGGCGCATGACGAAGGGCGGTGTCGTTTTTGCGCAGCTCCACGAGGTCCTTGTGCTGCCCCAGGTTCTCCTCCATCAGCGTCTCACAGCAGCGTTTGTGGACGGCCTCAGCACAGCACCGCAGACGGCCTCTCCGGGTTCTGCTGCCTGCCCACCTAGCGCCAGATCTTGGCCCCTTTGTTCATGGCCATGACCCTCGCAGTGAGCAAAAATTGTCAAGCAATAAAGAACGAATTGATTTCAATCTCGTCCTTTCTCCTGCTTAAAGACCAAGCAATGACCAATAGAGAATAGAAAAGTGCCTCGAATCCACAGGTCGTGCTTGCTACTGCTGTTGCACAGCATGTTGCCCGTGTCGGCCGCCGTCGCACGGAGCTCGCTGCTCGTGCCTCCCAGTGGATGTGAGCCAACAGTTGTGCCACCAGTTGTGTGCTCGCGGCGCAGATGCACTGGATGCCGGATCCGTTGCACCGGGGCTGGAATGGACCGTCAGCACGCTCAGAGCTGAAGCTCCTAGGCAGTGTGGAGGAAGAGCAGGAGCTCATAATGGAGTTGCCATACAGACTGACAGGTGGGCCTAGACGCCACATCATCAAAACAAGCCAGCTCGGATGACAGATCAGCAAAACCACCACCCAATACCACCCCAGGGGGTTATTTGACCAGTTTTACAAAGTTCGCGGTGTAGAATATTTGGTTTTATAGTTTGGGGGTTATGTAGGCACCCTCCATAGGTTGGGGTGCTATGTAGACTTTTTCCAAATAAGAAACAAAAGATTTCGGAATTCTAACACACATAAAGGGACGAAATTTCGGACTAGTGTACCTCGTACCAAAACCACCGTTGCGACCTGTGTCAACATCCATTACAATTCTGATGATGTCTGCAGTGAGCACTTGGCAGGCCTTATCCGTTCCCACAGGCCAGACGCCATCCTCCACCTACATCGGTAAAATCCAAGCAATAGCATCACACTTGGAATTGGAGATAAAACCTACCTCACTCTTTATTACACTGGCTGGCTTCAGGCTCACAGTTTATATACGCAAATCATTAGGTGCTCGTCCACCTGCCCCCCACAAAACACCAAATAATGTCCACGTCGAAATCAAAACCAACAATACTATAAGCAAAAGAGACAACATCCTCTGATAACCCAAAAACAAAATGCCAAGCGCCCAAACAAGCTTGGTTGCTGAATTGTTAAAAATTGTACCCAGCCGCAATGGTCAGATTCATGCTGCTCTCTCATGCCTGTCAGCATGTGACGAGGATACCACCTTCCTCTGCTCTGCTCTGCACCACCTCAAAAGTGACCCCCTCAAGGCCTCAACATCAAATGACACCGTGCAGCGTCAGACCAAAGCACGGGAGAGCAGAGCTTCGCTTTGTGAAGGAGAAGCGGCAATGGCAGGAGGAACCTGGGTCAAGGTTTGCTTCCTCCTCCAATTCTTTTCGTTTTATTGTTCTTCTGTCCAGGGGAGGGACGTGCAGCTTTCTTGGAGATAAGTATTTCTGAAGTTTGGATCGGATTTAGGTTGGTTTCGATTCGCGGAAACAACTGTTTGCTTTCGGGTTTGATTAGCCGAAATCCACCCATTCGGATTGTTGGGGAAATCCTCTGTAATCTAATTTAGTTGGTGGGGTACTCGGGTGGGGTGGCGGGCGTTGACTATGAAATTTCAACTCATCTGCATCAATGGATCTTCGTCTTCCTCATGCCAAAGGCCTACTGACAGGGAAGTCGCTCATGGTGAAGTTGTGCTCGAGCAATCACTGGTAGAGATTGGGGACTGGGGGCATGCTTGAGCTTGACTTCTTTACATGTTTAGAGGCGATTATTGACTGTGAAATCAACGCAGATGGAGCAGAAGGGTGCCGGCCCGGGAGCACGAAGCTCCCACGCCATCACCCTGGTGGGGCACACGGCCTACTCATTCGGCGGCGAGTTCACCCCGCGCGTGCCGGTGGACAGCACCATGTACGCGTTCGACCTCGACACGCAGACCTGGTCCGCCCTCGACGACGCGACGGGCGACGTGCCGCCGCCGCGCGTCGGGGTGACCATGGCGGCCGTGGGCGGCACGGTGTACACGTTCGGCGGGCGGGACGCGGAGCACAAGGAGCTGAACCAGCTCTACGCCTTCGACACCGCGACGCGGACGTGGACGCTCCTCTCCTCCTCCGACGCCGACGGAGGGCCGCCGCACCGGAGCTACCACTCCATGGTTGCCGACGCGGACGCGGGAAAGGTGTACGTGTTCGGCGGGTGCGGCGACGCCGGGCGCCTGAACGACCTGTGGGCGTACGACGTGGCGTCCGGGAGGTGGGAGGAGCTGCCGGCGCCGGGTGAGGCGTGCCGTCCCCGCGGCGGGCCGGGGCTCGCGGTTGGTACCGGCGGGAAGGTGTGGGTGGTGTACGGGTTCTCCGGCGACGAGCTCGACGACGTGCACTGCTACGACCCGGCGACGCGGGAGTGGGATGTGGTGGAGACCACGGGCGACCGGCCGAGCCCACGGAGCGTGTTCTGCGCCGCCGGGTTTGGGAGGCACGTCGTGGTGTTCGGCGGCGAGGTGGATCCGAGTGACCTTGGACACCTCGGCGCCGGCAAGTTCTCGGCCGAGGCGTTCGCGCTCGACACGGAGACACGCGCGTGGACAAGGCTGGTGGACGACGACGACAAGGCGGAGCAGCACCACCCGGGGCCTCGTGGGTGGTGCGCGCGTTCGCGGCGGGGAGAAGGACGGGCGGCCGGGGATGCTGGTGTATGGCGGCAACTCGCCGACAAACGACCGGCTCGACGACATCTACTTCTTCGCGCCCCTTCTCGAGGCTGCAAGCTAGCGCCCGTTCTCGAGGCTTGTTGTTTCTTGTGATCGCCGTCTTGTGTGGTCCTTGAGTTTTCTGGCTTTTTGTGCTGTGTGATTGCAGAATAATAATCATGGTGATGTATGTAAGTATATACTACCTCCGTCTCATATAGGATGTGATCCTAGAGTTCAAATCTTTATCTCAAAATTGATATAAACGTAAGTAAAGGACAACTTTGGGTGGGACCCACCAGTAAAAAAAAAGAGAACCATCGACGTTGCTGGAAGCTTGGATGGACAATGCTTACAGGGTAATTGATGTCTCCTGTCCACTCGTTCCAAAACACTCTAGCACAGCTCGTTTTTCCAGCCAAAATTCCTCTCAAAATCCATCGAGTCATCAACCATGTGTTTAGATGCGGGGATCGCTGGGTTGGGATGGCTCCAACCCTCGTTTTGGGGGCGGGGCCGCTCGCTTGTTTTTAGTTACAGCTCGATTTTGGGGGGAGTGACTCCATTATGTGTTTGGTTGAAGTTATTGGGACCAAGAACGGAAAGACCCGTAATAACATTATTTATAACACTTTACTTCAGGACCCCCGGGTTTACTGAAATTCACCGTGGTCAGATCTAAAATTTGTTCTCTCTAGTATTTTTATAAAAAAAACCTTGAAAGTGAAATAAAATTTCGTCCCATGCCCCTTCTTCTTCCTCCGAGCTCGTGGGTCGGGCGAAGAGACCCCGCCACCCTGTGACCAGACCCGGCCACTGCGACGGAGGGGGAAGGGCGGCGCCCGCTTACCGCGCCCGTCAAATCAGCGTCGGCCGCTGGCGCTCCCCGCGGGAGTCGGGAGTGTCGGCCGCGCCGCCACCCGTAGCGCGGCATCTCGCCCTACCGCCGCCTGCGCTGCGCGCGCGGCCACCCTCGCCGGGCATCCGCCGACCGCCCGCGCCGCCCACGACGGCGCGCCACCCCGCCATCCAGCCATCCGAGCCGCCATCGAGCCGACGGCGCGTGTCGGCCGAGGGCGGAGAAGGAGTACGCCCGGGAAGCGGCGGGCGGCCCTTCCGCCGCGCTGAACGGAACCCGCGATTGGGGAAACGGGGTTCGCTCCGTCCGCAGATTTCAAATGGACGGAGCGAACCCGCATTCGAGGGAATATTCCCTCCGGGTTGGCTCCACTCCCGACGCTCTCCAACCAAACACCTTGAAAAGGTCGGTCTCGCCCGGGTTGGATTTCTTCCACCATCCAAACACACGGCAAGAGTCAAAAGAAGGGCATTTTCATAATTTCATTATGTCATTGGTTCCCATACAAAAAGCTACGATTACATCTTTACTAGACATTAGCGCGCTTCGGCGCCCTACCATGACCACGAAACATAAATGAAGGTACAGTTTAACATATATAGCTTTGCACAATATATCAGCAATCTTAATTGAATACAACACATGATGACAAAAACAGAAACCGGTATAGACACATGAACCTTTTTTTTTACATATTTACACACTTCCGTCTTAATAAGATTATAGTACGCTTTAGCACTGCAGCAACTCTCAGATAGGTGTATATACCAAGTCTGCATTTGTATTTTGAAGTCCATCCGCATGCTGTACATCCATGCTCTATGCAAACACCACAGAAAGCGATGATTATTTTTCCCTACAGGATGAAAAGATAATTGCAGTATTCCTAAATTAGCAAGAAGAGCAATATATCAACGGGAAACAACACTTGTCCAACCAGGTCACAAAAATTGTCTAGCACAAGGGAGGATCGCATGCTGCCACCTAACAAAACATTTTGTCGCTGAAGCTTGCACGTACCACACGTTGACATCAAACTCTAGAAAAAGATATCAAACTTGTATCAACAAAGGGAATTCATGAGGCTAGCGAGTACTCAATTGGGTTGTGGGGTGTGACACTCTCGTCGGAGGTCTTCAGTCATGCAAGGAAAAAAATCAGAACAGATAAGCAGTATCGATAAAGGTATATGCAGTTTGATACCAACACAGTTGAGAGGAAAGCAAAAACATACATGACATCAACAGAAACCCACCGACAATTATCAAGACGTATAAAGATACATGCAAATTACCCACCTTATTATTATCATAACTGAAAGAACAACACTGCATAAAGGTCGACAAACCATAACAAATCTATGCATGGCCAATCCAAGCAGTATCATATATCTATTAACTAAAGTTCTTTCATGCTGCTCTGCAAGGTCACAGAGCATGCCTTTACTTATCCAAGGTAGCCTGTAGCTATGAATTTTATTTCCATGGCATAACAGAAAACTATGAATCAAGCCAGCCTAACATTGCAGTAACATTGCGAACTGTTTCCCATGCTATTCAACCACTGCAATCAAAAGGATGTCTCTTGAGAGAGGTTCTGGATAATGGAAGGAGAAAGTGGAAGGGATCGATTGCTTCCAAAAAAAAAATAACACATCTAACCATTGCTAATAAACTCATGTCCCTGGTTTCTGATTTTTGAAAGTGTACCAAATTCAGTTATCGAGTAGTTTCAGAGGCATCATAGTTTATTCCAATGTATGACCTTAGCTGAATTATTAAAAAGAGTAGAGGATTTGCCAACTCAAGACCAAATTGCCGCACAAAGCTAGTGGAAGCAGAGTGAAATCTCATGTTTGGTTTTGGAAATTGATGACACACTTGTGGACTAATCCTTGCTCTAAGTGATGACTTGAGATAGGATTAGGTTGATGACAAGGAGCATGATGATCATGAACATGACAAGGTCGGTGGACTTGATGGATCTTCAAGCTCGGTGATCGGCTTGAGAGGAACCCGGAGATCAAGGCAAAGGTATCTTGATAGGGTTTTGCTTTCGTGATCAAGACACGATAGAGCCGTGTGATCACATTATAGGATAGATAGCCGACTATCAAGAGGGGATGCCGCGACAATCCTTTGGTGAAGTGCTTCTAGGTCCAATTGACTTGCATATGCATTTAGGATTGAGAGCACTAACTTCGTTCTTGTCTAACCGATCACGACATGCTAACACTTGTGCTCACGGGACACATTCAAGTGTTGGCAACTCAAGACAAGAAGCAAAACTTGGAAAGATGGAAAGACGGCATTTACGCCAAGATGAAGAGAAGAAGGTTTTTGTATCGCTGGCGCTGGGCGCGTGTTGACACCTGTTATCCTATACTTTTATATGTCAACAAGAGATGAAATAAGGACATAAATTGAATATATACTTAGATTAGAGGTTTATACTAATAAGTTCCACGAGTTTTGGTGATTTATGTATTTTTAGGGACTTAACAGATAAATACAGAGAAAGATGGAGAAAGTTCCGGAATATACAAGACATATGATGACAAGACTTGACCGTGAAGCAACTCAACCCGAAAAAGTAAACTAAACATTCTAGAAGGTACTAGAGAACACCGAAGGAACCAGAGGCCGAGGGAGAAGGCCACCGGCGGCCGCCAAAGCTCAATTTTGGCCGGCCGCCAGGTGGGACCCACCTGTCAGCCTCAGCTTTCTAGGTCGGTTTACAACCGACTTTGTGGTTGTATCTACACCGTTGTTGAAGGTCGGTTTGATCCAATGGTCATCATTCATCGCCAAGGCCTATATAAGAAGACCATCTACCCCCTGGTTAAACATCAATTCATTATTAGTCATTATCAACCAAGTCGCGTATAGAAGAGAGTATCTCCACCGTAGATTAGAGTTAGCTACTAGTTCTAGTTCTAGTTCATCTAGTTCTAGTTCATCCAAGTTGATTAGCGCATTTATACAATTAGAGCTGGGTGTGCCTACCCGTAGTTCTCGATCTTCAAGTTTTACGGTATGAATTATCTTGTATCTATGACTTTACACTTTATTAATAATATGTGTTTGTTTGCTATGTTCTTACTTTATTCTAATAGTATGATTGATATAGATGTAGTTTATGATAGATATATGTATCTATTCGTAGAGTGCCTAATTCAATACTCGAGTGGGTTAGGTGGTAAAGATATTTATGTAAGCGTGGTGCTTATATATGATTTACCCGCGAATGCACCTTATATTCCGGTCGTGTGGTAGATCGCCGGGAGTGACAAATTCCTGTTGAGTCCTTTGGAATCCACCCTCCGCCTATAAGACAAGTGGACATTGATTATGGGGAATATCTTGTTTTCGCTCTTGATTTTCCTTTGATAGTCGTCCTGGATATATGATCTAGAGTCTACTATGCTATAGATGATAACATATGCCTTAGAGTAGATGTAATGACTTAGTAGATTAAATGCTATAGATGAATTCTGCTCTTTAAAGTAGTCCAATGTTAAGTCTAACTTAGTAGTTATTCTCTGTCTCTCGTGTGTGATGCCTCTCGCCTTTTATTTATCATTATCATATTATTATCATTATTGGTTTACCCCTCGCTAAAGTAAGCATTAGTAATGTAATCTCTCATAAGTATGCCACTTATTAATTATGTTTGTGCCCACCTTTCAACTATTCCTCCCTCGTGGTAGAATATAAATGACAAAACCTGATTACTCCCTGAAATGCTACAAAGTGGTATTTATATCTGTGCGGCGCTATGATAGACCTTTTATATTTATTTTAATAGATTGCAAACAACACATATCACAAGTATCACCTATGCATTTCCTAGCATTACTGCTGGGGATGACAACCTAGCACATAGTAGTGTTAAGAGATGAACCACACTGAGTTTCTCTGATGGCTTATAGCCTTAGGTGAGATTAACTCCACCTAATGTTATAGTGACGTTAGATTTACCAACAAGCATTTCTGGCGCCGTTGCCGGGGAGGAAATAAAAGATAGCTAGACATATTAATAAATGGAAACTTATGATGAGAATCTAAAACTAGGTAGTCGCTTTTTAGCAAAGCTTACCCTTGTTCTTCTTTTGTTTATTTTATACGTGGTTTATCAAATTGGAAATTGATTGTGATTCACTCCACTTCATTCATCGTAATCAAATCAATCAAGAGAGCATACATCAATTTTTGAAGCTATGGCTAGAAAATCCCTACAAGAGTTCTCTTCGCCCAAGCAATGAGAACATTCGCATGCAGACCAACACTTCAAATTAAAGATTTTGAGTTTGAGCTCAAGCCAAGCCTCATCAATATGATACAAGCTACTCCATTCAGTGAAAGATTCACGAAGATGCACGCTTACATCCGCAGAAATTTCTCGAGATTGCCAACACCTTCTCACCCAAGGATGTTCCCCAAGATATCATATTACTCCGCTTATTTCCATTCTCATTGAAGGAAAAAGCAAAATCATGGTTCTACGCCAACAAAGAAGAAATCAAGAAATGGGATGAATGTTCTACAGCTTTCCTATTAAAGTTCTTTCCCACGGGTAAAACCAATGCCCTACGAGGAAAAATTACCAATTTCCAACAAATAGAAAGGAGAATCAATTCCAAGTGCTTGGGAACGTTTACAAGAATACATATCGATTGCCCTCATCATGGAATAGAAGATTGGTTGCTTATGCAAGGATTCTATCATGGATTAACACAAAGAGCACGAGAACAACTAGATGCAACTCGCCGAAGGATCATTTTTATCACTCACTCTTGACAAAGCTGAAGCACTCATGAACAAAATATCGAAAATCAAAGCCGAATTCAAGACACTCAACACTACCATCGATAGAAGAAGTTCTAGAAGAAATAAAAGCAATATCAACCAAGATGGATGTGTTATTTGATTGGCTTGAACAAAGAGCCAAAGATAAGCAGGAAAGACAGGATTTACAAGACTATATTGACTCCGCATCAAATTCAAGCATGGTCTGTTAACAATTCAACATCAACTCAATCACAAGAACGAAGTTTTCAACAAATGATTCAACTACCCGGTAAGTATAAAGGTAATGTTCCTAGAAACCCATTTTTAAGAGAATTAATTGAGGAACAAGATAAGTTAAATATTGTTCTTCTTAAGAAGCTTGTTGCTAATGATAAAGTTTTAGAAGATATAGCTCTTAAAATGGATAATTTCTCTCATTTGCTTTTAAAGATCAACTTGCTTTTAATAAAAAGATAGAAACTCAAATAGTAAAGTTATCTGCTGCAAAATCTATTGCCACTAACCTTGAGCAGGTAAAATAATGTTACTACAAGAAGAGGTAAATCTACACGTGATCCTCGTTGACCCAAGAAGGATAATTGAAACAAAGAGTCGAAGGACACCAATCACGGCACTGCAAAGACCAAAGAACAACAACAAGACCTGTGGTACAACCAATTAGAGAAGAAGAAAATGATGACATAGAAGATTTGACTCAAGAACCTCGGATGACACAAGACTTTCATGATACAAATCTCTTACCATATCCAAGAAGAAATCGTGGACCCCAAGTGGATGATCAGCTTTACAAAGTTTGTGGAGGTAATCCGTAAGTTATATATCAACATACCTCTACTAGACGCTATTCAAGTTCCAACCTATGCCAAGTATCTCGTAGATATCTTGAATAAGAAAAGACCACTACCCACTACGGAGGTGATCAAGCTAACAAAGAATGCAAAGCGGCTATCCTTAATATATTGCCACATAAGATGACGATCCGTGGATACCCCGTAATCAATTGCTCAATTGGAGATCATCATTTTACAAAGACTTTGTGACCTTGGAGCAAGTGTTAGTGTAATGCCCAAGTCCGCCTTTTGACAAACTTAAGCACACAACTTTGGAGCCAACTTCAATATCATTACAACCGGCATCAATCAATCGATACCCCTCGGGAATTGCGAAAAATGTACCGCTTAATATCGAGGATTCTTTATACCAAAGGGATTTTGTAGTTTTGAATATGCCACCGCACTCCGTAGTATCAATCATTCTCGGACGACCTTTTCTAAGCACAGCCAATGCACATATCAATGTCATAGCTAGGAGATTACATTCAACTTGAATGGAAAGGAAGAGAAGTTTGCATTCAAACCCAAATCGAGCTTAGCTTGACAAAGAAATAAGATTGAATCGAAAATTAAAAGAAGAGTCATCATCGGTACCATCTCCTGAACCGGAGAGTTCACCCGATAATTAATAAACTTTGGGAAGTCCCAGTTCGAGGACTTTAACTACTTTACATCTATCACAAGGTAAGTCAAGAATTATTTATATTTACTTTACTAAGCATTTTACTTACGTAAAATCTATGCCCCATATAAATAATTTGACGATGTGTCATAACTCGTGAAAATATTTTTTGTGGAGGCTCAAAAATATTTATTGCATTATTATTTTTACTCCTGCAATTATATTTTGAAAATACCAAAAATAGAGTCACTATATGATGGGTCCTACATGTCATACACTAAATGCCATATTTCACCTACCTTGGACAAGACATATACCACTCAAACCTCACCTACCACCATGCACCACTCCCTGCCAATCTTTTCCACCGAAAAACCCACTTAAAACCATGGCATTAGAGTGAGCAATATGCTGCATGAAGGTGAGTGGGAGAGGGCCCACCACCATGGCGGCCGGCGCCATCACCACCGGCGGCCGCCAAAGCTCCCAACTCCTCTATAAAAGGCCCCTTCATCCTCGCTTCTTCATCACACCCACACTTTGCTTTGCTCAACATTTCAAATTTCAACTCGAAGTTCTAGTATCCAGCTTTGGGCTTTGTAGTAGAGAGAAAGAGAAGTGAGAAGGAGAAAGGAAGTTCTTAGTAGCAATAGAATAATTCTTGAGAGAGGAGAAGTTTTTGAGAGAAGTAGAATGAGCAAGAGTAATTAGTGGAGGTGCTGTCCATATAGAGTAATCAAGATAAAACTTTGTTAGGGGAAGTTCTATCAAAAATAAAAACAACCTTGCAATCTTTCTTTTGGACGACTAACCCCCCGGACGACTAAACTTGGACAGCTAATTTCGACTTTTTATTCTAACCCTCCATTAGTCTCTTGTTTGTTTTTGTTTGTGTACTAACATTTTGCAGATGAGCTTTTTGGAAGTCATTCAGTGGGTAGAAGATCAAAACGCCTCCAAAAAGGAGAATCATCTTCCGTGAGCCCCATCGTCGAGATGAGCTATGAGCCGAGCAAGATGTGGCACCACATCCAAATTTCCCGGCCGCAGTAAGAAGGTTGACTTCTGATTCACACCTCAAGTTTCATGGACAATACGAGAGAGCAAGGTACAATCAATTAAAGGGTCGTAAGTTCACTCATACTCCTGTGATCGACCCCGATCTTCTAATCCGCATGTATGGATGTTGAATTTGCTAATATTTTCCGCTTTTTGGCCGGGAAACTTTTGCGAAAAATCACGTAAGAAGGATCTAAGTTTTTAACCATAGAATTTCTTTTGCACCCTTCAAGTTAATCAAGAAGGAGTCACATTTAGATTCTTCCAAACACAAATTTCTCTCACTTGGAGAAATTTAAGTGATGCACTTGGTTTTCCTACACTCTTGTGTCATGGACTTAGACGTAGCTTTAGATGATTTCAATCAAGCAACCGCTTGGAAAGACTTGACCAATGTAGATGTATTTTTGGATGCAAAAGCCGAGACTTACACTTACCCACCTTTCGCTTCTTCCATAAATGGATACTTTTCACTCTTTTGCCTAGAAAGGATGGTCATAATGTTAGAGTAGGAGAGTTACAGTTTGATCTATGTAGCTATAAAGAGAAGACAAGTTTCACCGATTTACATGTTAGTTCAACATTGGATAGCTGTACCAACTCTCCTAGAAATGTCAATTGCACGCCACTTATCACTAGAATTGCCAACCACTTAGGACTCTTGGATGATAACGCTCATGTTGCTTATATAAGGGATGATAGACCTATCATAGGTTTTGATTTCTTTAGTAAGGGACATATCTTGAAGAAAATTGGAAGTACTCTTGTCATGACCCATGCTACCGTTGGGGAGATTCGGTTGCCTAACCCCCAACTCTCCATATATCGTGTGCGCCTTATCTCGTTGAGTTTGCAGCACAACCAATTAATATGCAGAGCCATGCCAACTCGTCGACACGCGCCCATGATCCCATTTGGACAGATGCGCACCCAAGACCACAAGAGCTAGCATTTGGAGGATATCAGCCATGGACCTACCCTCCACCTTCACAAGCAGATTACAGTCGCGGCTGACCACTCACCCAGATTTGAACAAGGAGGCCCGAGTGAGCAGGGTGGTGATGCTCATATTCGCCGAGAAACCTATCGTGGAAGTGGTTACTTCTACGATACTCCGTGTACTTCGCAACACCCTACCCCCGAACCACCTCGTAATTCTTTTGCAAGATACAACACGCATATACATTCCAAGGGATGTACAACACCATCCTAGACATAAGGCATGACCAGTCAACCAATATCAAGAACGTAAAGAATGGAATGCCCGAACGGATCGTAACATCACCGATATGAGAGAGACCATTGAACACCAGAATGAAGATGAGTGCCATGTTTGACGCCGCCGCCGCTGGCGTCGTTGAACCCCCCGAATCAACACCGGCTTGGGGGAGCTGCCCCCCACTTGGCCGTAAGTCCCTATGACTTTTGGCAGTTATCTATTTTTATATTTTTATATTATATTATATAGTTTGTTTAAATTTGCTTTGCTTTGTTTGCTAAAAAAAAAATGAATAACCATGAAAAACCAAATAAAAAGAGTGTGTATAATTAGTTTGTTTTAAAATTTTGTTTGAATAATTTAGTAGCTATCTCTTGGAGATGATGAATAGTTGCTCTGTTTTATTTTCTTACAAATACCTATCATTGGTTTAGAATTCTCCCATGCTATAAATAAAATTGTTTAAACTTGAGAAATTTGCTTTGAGCTTGAAATTTTGTGGGAGCATATATCTAAGCTAATCTAGGTAATTGACGGATATGATATGAGATAGTCCGAGCTACTATTTATCTTACTCCTAGTTGCACTAAATTCTAGAGATTTAATTTGTGAAAATCTGAAAATTGCATGATGAGTTTCCTATATGACAGAGAGTTCTGAAATTCCTACCACAGCCATATACATGTTTTAGAATAGGAAAACTCTTTTTATTTTTACTACTTGTTTAGTATTGAGTTTAGTCAACCTTGAGACCCTTGGGAACTTGTCATACAATTCCACACACATCTCCACATATACACACTACATACCCTTCATCCATTTGCTAGCCATCAAAAATGTTTTATTCCTATCCCGGGAGTAAACACCAAAAATATTTCTCATCCCTATACTTATTCTCAAAAACCCCATTTATGCTCCATGTGTTTTATTTATTATCTCTCAAAATATCTGTTTGACAAAGAAGAAACTTGGGGCTATGCTTAAAAAAAAAAAAAGAAAAAAGGGAGATGAAAAATGGACAAGTGTCCTACGGGCAGTAGAGCCTACCTCCCTAAAAAGAAAAAGAAAAGAAGAAAGGGGGATGAAAAATGGACAAGTGTCCTAAAAATAAAAAAAAAGAAAAAAAAAGAGAGTAAAAAATGGACGAGTGTCCAACCAAAAACAATGGGTACTTAGATGCCCGCCTCTCTGAAAAATAAAAAAAAAAGAAAAGCTAGCCCAAGTTCTCTTCTATGTCTTTGAAAATTCCAAAAGAGAGATCAATTTCTTCCAAAAGGAGCATAGTAGAATTAGAATCATTATATCCCCACCACATATATCCACCTCACAAATACATTCCATACACTCACATTGTATGACGTGTTCCTTTGGATCCGTTGTTTGACTTTACAATATATGCTTTGCAAGTATGTATGTGTTGTCTCCCACCTATGAGCTCCGGATATAAGCCTTAGAAGATAGGTTGAGAGAAGGCATGATACATTTGCCATTTCCACAAAACCATATATCATGAGAGAAGGCATAACATCATTGCCTTGGTAAGGATCCAAAAATACCACATATGAGAGATTTGAAAGAGTCATACAATGGAAACTCTGAGTTTTATTTTGAAAATTTATAAAAACTCCAGAACAAAGGTGAAATGAAGAGTTTGAGATATAGTGCTTGACTTGATTGTTCTATCTTTCAATTACTCAAGATTTAAGTGTAGATAAAAGCCCCATGTTTTTCGTGTAATAAAAGTAAGTTGAAAGATCGAATGTTTCACCTATCTTTGGAGGAGAAATTTAAATTAATGACATGTGTATTTGTGAAGAGAATAATTCATTGTAGCAACTCCCCGATCCACTCTGGTGAAAAGCTTTGCTAAGAGACTAGCAAAGGTTAAGCTTGGGGGAGCTTGTTGACACCATTATCCTATACTTTTATATGTCAACAAGAGATGAAATAAGGACATAAATTGAATATATACTTAGATTAGAGGTTTATACTAATAAGTTCCACGAGTTTTGGTGATTTATGTGTTTTCAGGGGACTTAATAGATAAATGCAGAAAAGATGGAGAAAGTTCCTAATATACAAGACATATGATGACAAGACTTGACCGTGAAGCAACTCAACCCGAAAAGTGAACTAAAACATTCTAGAAGGTACCAGAGAACACCCGAAGGAACCAGAGGCCGAGGGAGAAGGCCACCGGCGGCCGCCAAAGCTCAAGATTTGTCGGCCGCCGTGGGGACCCACCCGCCGCCTCGCTTTCTAGGTCGGTTTACAACCGACTTTGTGGTTGTATCTACACCGCTGTTGAAGGTCGGTTTGATCCAATGGTCATCGCTCATCGCCAAGGCCTATATAAGAAGACCATCTCGCCTCAAAGGTTAAACATCAATTCATTGTAATTCATTATTAGTCATTATCAACCAAGTCGCGTATAGAAGAGAGTATCTCCACCGTAGATTAGAGTTAGCTACTAGTTCTAGTTCTAGTTCATCTAGTTCTAGTTCATCCAAGTTGATTAGCGTATTGATACAATTAGAGCCGGGTGTGCCTACCCAGAGTTCTCGATCTTCAAGTTTTACTGTATGAATTATCTTGTATCTATGACTTTGCACTTTATTAATAATATGTGTTTGTTTGCTATGTTCTTACTTTATTCTAATAGTATGATTGATATAGATGTAATTTATGATAGATATATGTATCTATTCATAGAGCGCCTAATTCAATACTTGAGTGGGTTAGGTGGTAAAGATATTTATGTAAGCGTGGTGCTTATATATGATTTACCCGTGAATGCACCTTATATTCCGGGTCGTGTGGTAGATCGCGGGAGTGACAAATCTGTTGAGTCCTTTGGAATCCACCCTCCGCCTATAAGACAAGTGGACATTGATTATGGGGAATATCTTGTTTCGGCTTGATTTTCCTTGATAGTCGTCCTGATATATGATCTAGAGTCTACTATGCTATAGATGATAACATATGTCTTAGAGTAGATGTAATGACTTAGTAGATTAAATGCTATAGATGAATTCTCGCTCTCTTAGAGTAGTCCAATGTTAAGTCTAACTTAGTAGTTATTCTCTCGTCTCTCGTGTGTGATGCCTCCGCCTTTATTTATCATTATCATATTATTATCATTATTGGTTTACCCCTCGCTAAAGTAAGCATTAGTAATGTAAGCTCTCATAAGTATGCCACTTATTAATTATGTTTGTGCCCACCTTTCAACTTATTCCTCCCTCGTGGTAGAATATAAATGACAAAACCTGGATTACTTCCTGTGAAATGCTACAAAGTGGTATTTATATCTCAGGCGCTTTGGGATAGACCTTTTATATTTATTTTAATAGATTGCAAACAACACATATCACAAGTATCACCTATGCATTTCCTAGCATTACTAACGGGGATGACAACCTAGCACATAGTAGTGTTAAGAGATGAACCACACCGAAGTTTCTCTCGATGGCTTATAGCCTTAGGTGAGATTAACTCCACCTAA